>JAJMGB010000036.1:0-138854 GCA_030568535.1 Suhomyces anneliseae
TCCTGCCCCCAATTGCGCCCAAACGGGCCCGAAAACGCCCCCAATCCACCTCCACCACCCCCGTTCCCACCCCACACTCCCACAACCCCCACACACCGCCCACAACCCCCCCACAACCCCCCCCCCACCCCCTGCCCCCCCCCCCCCCCCACATTAACTAGTTTGGAAATCCAAGAAATTTTCCGATTTTCTATCGTAGATACTTTCAGCCATGCCAATCCCAAACCAATCTCATCTCAACATTTGAGTTTGTTCTGATGATGACCAAACGCGTCATTTACTAGTAGAAAAATCGGATGCTAACAAAATTGTCGCTAGCTTCCGAACAAAGTCACTCCCGTCGTGCGACAACAGGTATTAGAGTTGCCCTCGGTTTTTGTGGTAGACCTGTCACAAGTTTTGCATCCATGAGCACAGAATACCCGGGGATGACCAAGCAATTCTTGCCTTTTGCCTGGCTGGCTGACAAAGATTCGTTCCTCATCCTCCTTTGGGTACTTATGGTTTCTCTCAAAAATCGAGCAAGGCTGTGTAAGAGCCATGGCTATGCAGGGCTGTGTAATGGGCTATAGGGAGAATGAAGGAGAGGGAGAGAGGGCTGTACCAGGGGACTGTGCCTATTCAGGTACACTACTCACCAGCCGTATGGTAGTTCTTAGTAGAGGTGTTGTTGGTGAGGACAACTGGTCTAGTGTGTCGCATCCACAGTTGATATTAGTGTTACTGTCTTCATACAATATCTACTTTTACCTAATTTATGGGTGCAAAAATACAAATCATGTGCAAATAATATGGAGTGTCACTTAGTTAGTATATCACAAGTCCGAACTTCCAAATCCAATAGACTGTGAGATTTAGATATACTAGGCAGGCAAAATAACGCATAACCTAACTGAAACGTATAATTATACTGCTCCTCCTATCGTATACCAGAAAATATCAAGAGGCTTGGGTATTATTGTGACCACAGCCAGTAATCCCATTTAATTATCTATACTCTGAGGGATTTAGTTCGCTGGTCACCTAAAATATTGGTTAAGCCCCAACTAAATATCTGGGCATAATACGAGCTGGATTAATTAATGGTCACCTCAATTAATTAGTAGTATCGTAGGAAATATCTAAACATGATTAAGGTTTCCGTAAATTTACAACTTAGAACCTTAAAGCTAAATATTCCAATTACCAGTGTGAATTATTTAAATAGCTTGGACCTCTTGGCTTAGCATCATCAAATGTAAGTGAACTGTTGGTGCGTGTGTGTGAGGTGTATGAATTGTTTTAGTTGACCATCCTGATGACCTCACTAAACCTATCCTTGTTGAATAGGGGTACTTTGTGATTGTATAGGTAAACATCCTTGACTCAAAGGAGTCCATTGACCCATTTGTGTCTTTGATCCCCTCCTTCTATTTTTTATAAGCCTCTTGCATTTACCACTTTGTATTTGTGCCAGTGGTTGCAAAATCTCAAGCCCTAATAAAAATTCTGGCGCGACTCAAAAAAATTACCCTATTCAACTTGGACCATAAAATGAGATGCGAACATTTTTTTTCATTCTGTTTCTTATCACTTACTTATCTTTAGACAGAGTGATCCATGTTATGGAACAGGCAAACACTTATGTGTATGCTTACTCATAGATAATTGTATGTACTGATACTATTCAGATTGAATGATGATCATGATCTTTGGTCCGTGTTTATGAGGTGGATTCAAGACCCACCGTATGAGTGACAAAGAAGATTTAAATAAATTACCTGACAATCAACTCAATGAGTTCATTACTAACTTCAGATTACCTAGATAAGCTTCATTCTTATTTTTGTTTCGTTTCAACTTTAGTTAACGGACCATCGTAATATGTAGACTCTTGGTGGGTACAAATTGATTAGAAGTATCTGACTTGCGATAGACGATCAGAAACAAAAATGACAGTTTCTTAATTGAAGCTATCATTAGATTTTCACTCAAGTCATACTTACTGTCTATTTGTAAGCTATTGAAGTTCAGAATCCACTTTCAACGTGTTCTGTAATCTATAGAACACTGACTTACAGTTGATATCTGTTGAATTAAATCCTCAAAAAAATCATAAGATTCAATACTCTATCATTACTATGAGATCCTTTGCTGTTGATTTGAGTTGCAATGTCATATAATGATACTGTTAATTGTGAATGATTAATTAATACGATTTAAGGTGAAAATTGATCAAACTGCTCCATATTATGTTCTTTTTATCTGGTTCAAAAACTAAAAAAATGACGACAACTGCAGGATTCGAACCTGCGCGGGCAAAGCCCAAAAGATTTCTAATCTTTCTCCTTAACCACTCGGACAAGTTGCCATTAAGATGAAATTGTTATGATAGTTTTCGCTTACGTAATCTCTTTTGCAACCAAAATTGTGTGTCCCATATTTCCACTAATTACCGATTCTATAAGTCTAAGGAGCTATTAGGACACTTTTGAGCTAATTAAGCGTATCATATTTCATTTTAATCATATTTTGCTGATTATTATATGCCTTTTAATCTTGGATAAGTTTGTGTGGTTTCGAAGTCGCGTCCACTTCAGCCAGTATTTTTTCAGCAGATTTGCCCTGCTGGCCAAACGGTTAAGGCATCCGCCTCCTAAGCGGGAGACTCCGGGTTCGAGTCCCGGGTAGGGTTTTGGAATTTATTTTTTGTCATGATTAACTCCTGATTTTAGATCGTTAAAGCAATATCTATGTTTCTTTCTAACTAAGAGATGCCCGAAACATCCGTCAATCAACACGGAGGTTTATCGCTGGACGATAACACCGACAGCCATGATTGCAAGCATAAATTTACCAAATTCAAAGAGAACATGGAATATCTATTGTATCTTGTTATACCCATCATAATTGCAGTGGCCTTAATACCATTCATATTAACTCCTGAAACATATGGAGCTATAATTCGACACACAACCCTGACGATGATCTTAAATCAATCATTTAATAAACAATTTGAACAAGTTTTGGAGAACCATAAGGAATGGCTCACTTTTAAAAAGTACAATATCATCAAAACCACCAAGATGACACACTTTAGACTTGCTAAATGGGAATCATCAATCGCAGCAATGATTAGTTCTTTGATTCCAAAGAAATTCATATCGGTTAACTTGCGTCAAATATTGAAATCTCCTCATGATAAAGATCAATTTATGTTGGATTTTAATGAAGCCCTTGAAATTGCTGTCTCGTTTCTATTTACGTTCTGGATCCACTTTTGTAGGAATATGTTGAGCCAGAGAGTGTGGGTGAAAGTTTTGACTGAATTTTTCACTACATTTCAACAATCGTGGGGTCCAATTGTTGCTCCATTAGGTCATATGATTAAAGGTAATGTATTTTAAACCATTAGGCAAATTTATTTAAAGGTTATATAGGATTGAAAAAATCAAAAGTTATTAGACGCTTTTTCTAGATAATATACGTAGATGGTGCCTCGACTTATTGTCGTTTGTACCAATAGCGGTGATTTAATTGTGGGATTGGATCATTTTTCGAATTGTCTTTGATGCTGTTTGATGTCAACTGAATTGTGGGGTAAAGTTCGCACCAGTCTATCAATACTTACAAGAAGGCAATAGAAAACTATCTAGATGACAAAATACGGGTGAAATGCTTGGGAAATTAAAAAAATGGTATTTTCAATAGTTCAAGGGTTTCATGAAGTCTTTGCCTTTTTTCTAGTTTTTTATCGTAAATAGAATCTACTTTGACATTCTGTGTCAAATCAACTATATACTAGGTTTGAGCATTGGTAACTAAGGTCAAGAAAATAGAAAGAGGAAGATTTGAAAATTGTTCCATTAGCAGGTGGTATTGACTGAATGTCTCATCTTGTAGTCAATTTGTTTTCTTGGTAATGAACAAGATCATATTACTGATATCTGGAAATATCATGTTTCTGTGGACTTAGCAATTTTTTGCAACTATTTGAAAAATGCGGAAAATACAAATATACAATAGAGATGCAACATGTTAGTTCTGTGAATTATTATTCTAAAATTCATCTACGAAGAGGTGTCTTATGAATATGAATTTGGTAAAAATGTCTATACTTGAATGATATAGAACTAATGAACGTATTAAAATATGCTAATGAGACTTAGAAACCGAAATCGAATGCACTCATATCTGGCTCTTCAAAAACACTTGCTGGTGGTGGTGGAGCTTTCTTCTTATTTTCTTTATCATTTTCAATTTCCTTTCCAGCACTAATGGAATTGTGTCTTATAGTTTCTGCTCTATGGAAATTTGCCTTTGGTGCATTCCATTCAACCTTTTCTTCTCTGGTCTTATGGATGAAAGTCCAGTTCTTCACTAATAAAAGAGCCAAATAGTCACAACCCATTCTTGTATAAATCATACAAACCTTCATGATAAAATCAGACTCTTCTCTTGGATCAATCTCCAATGATCCTTTCAAGTAATTGATTCTATGGGTTCTTAATTCACTAAACAAAATGATTAAGACTGGATCATCTCTTAAGAAACTTTGTCCTTTGGTAGTAGCAGTAGCTGAAGTAATAACATTATTATTGCACAATTGTGAGAATTTATCTTTGTTATTATTGATAACTTCCAATGGAGTTCTGATTAATGCTTGTACAGAACATTCCTTGACTCCTAATTGCCAAAAGATCCAACTCATGGTCCATTTGTCACCATTTGCCATAGAGTCTGGTAAGATGTAATTTTCAATAACAGTCAATAAACTCTCATCAGGTTTGGATTTGGCTTCTTTAGGACCGCTAGCAATTTTGGAAATGGCTATAGCTAAAGGAATATCTTCAAGTTTATTGGCAATAGTCAGACAACAATCTTTGACAGATCCTGCTAATAAAAAGAAACTTGCTGCATCCAAATATCTATGCTTTCCTAGTAAAACGAACGCATTCTTCAAAGCTGCAGACTTCCATCTTGCTTGAGTGAAATCATTGCTCAAAAACTTCAACATTTTACCTTGTTCTTCACTCATTGCTGTTTTCCATAATCCAATCAAAATTTGTTTCTTTGATAATGCAAGATAAATTAACGAAACTCTTCCTGAAGGGTCTCTATTTTCACTGAATTCATTTCTGGCTACAGATTCCATAATTTTAATTAATCTTGAATTCTCTACCCAATAAACCAATCCAGTTTGCTTGACATTCTCCCATACTAATCTGTACTTGTAATATTCTTCCACTGCATTAACAAGCATTTCTTTATTATCACTGTGAAGTGCCCAATTTATATCTCTCATACTAAGTTTAGGTTGCTTAGTAGACATTTGAAATAATTTAAACCCGATAAGGAAACGAATACCGTTACTATCTAAGGACATAGCATATTTTCTGATATCTTTGGTGATAGTGATAATGCTGATAAGAGTGCTTTGTTGATGTCTTGTAAGTAATGGAAGGGAAATTTTCATTAACTTTTCATTCAATGAGTCTGCTAATTCTGAATTAAATTTGGTAAAGATATCCCATCCTTTAGATTGATCTGAAAGTGATTCATGAACCAAATCGAGTCTTGGAGTATTAGCCCCAGTATTGGCACCAGTTCCTGGTTCTTGTTTCATTGATCTACTATTCAAGATTTCTTCTGTCATATCAATTCCCAAGTCCCATGAAATATGTTCTCCTTTACGAATATTTTGGAAAAGTTTAACCAAAATATCTTGAACAAGTTTTGCTTGATTCATAAAAAGACATTGAATGAGGAATTGTGGGTGGTATACTGGCAAAGGACCATTTAAGATTCTTGCTAAATGACCGATATCATAAATTAAATCATTAGTAGACTTGTTAATTCTTTCATATCCATCTTCTTCTGAAGCACCAGTCTTCGTGTAACCAGTCATTAATTGTCTAATGGTAGAATCAATTGAAGAGCTCAGTTCAGATAATAACCTTACCCATTTGTCATCAATGAAAAATTGATTACCACTACCAATAACAAGGTATGCACCTTTAAGCCAGATCAGGTCACCGATCTCATGTGAAGTATAATCAGAAATATCTATTTTTTTCAACACTGCAAAAGTAGGAATATTATTGGTATAATCGTATCTTAATTGAGTGTAAAGAAGGACAAACCTGGTGAAACCCACAGAGAAGATAGCGTTATACATTTGACGTTGCCCAGCAGCATTAATAAATGTCCAATCTAAATCTTGAACTGGTCCATACTCTTCAGGGTATGTTTCATCATATTCCAAAACGGCTGATTTTATATCCCAAATAGAAAGTTTACGACCTGATTCATCAACGATAGCCAATTTGTTCATAACTGTAGTTCCTTGAATTTTACTTGCATTTGGAATATTGGTATAAATATCTTGAGTGACTTTCCAACTTAAAGGAGATTTTATATCGATGTTATCAAGAGCAAATATGAATAAATGACCACTGGTATCAATCACTGTGAAAAGATTCTTTTCTGGCAGAGTAACAAAAGAATCAATGCTAACAATTTGATGTATTTTTTCGATTTGAGGAAGCGGATCTACCTTAATTTCTTCCATATCAAGGTCCATATTAGGACTTACCAGAACATGCCATGCTGAGATCAGATCACTTTCAAAGACTGCAACCACACCATATTCTTTGAAGCCTGGTTTGGAAGGTAATTCTGTCATCACAAATGATCTTGGCTCATCCAATTTGTCAACTTTAATTCTTTTGACCAATTTGGAATATTGGTTATGTCCTTTACAATCCCATAAACTCACATTTCCTCCCTTTTCCAATGTAACCACAAGATGACGGCTTTCTCCATCAATATTACTGATAATAACTGCATTCCAGATCCCTAAATCTTGTGACTTGTCCTCCCTTTCTAAACTTACATCTATGCAGAATCTTTTGGTGATTGTAAGACGTTTCGTGGTGGTATCATGAAGTTCAAGTGGTTCCCAAATATAGTTGTGATTGGCAAAATTCGAGATAGAAAGAAGAGTGGTATCATCTGAGGACTTCACAAGTTTTCGAATTGATTTAGTATGACCTTGGAATTTATCCAAAAGAGTAGAGAACTTAGGAGGTTTTTCTGTTTCTTGGAAGAAAAGCTCAATATTAAATGAGTTAAACCGAACTGTATTTTTAATACGATCATGAATGAGAATAGAAAGTTGTGAAGATTTCGATTCCGGTTTTAAGTAAGTAATGTTCAGTACCACGATTGGTTTCATGTATACTTGAAATTGAGAAGAGTTAAAAGTTTCTGGGGTAAGTTCTGGTTCTGGAAGCTGAATTAAGCTTGGGAATGCATTTTGATCAAACTCAAATGTTTGGTTGTTAATTCTTTCAATTCTGATATTATTAGGAGGATTTGATGAAATATTGGAGATGCTGTAGGCAACGACTCTGCCTAATTTGGAGACCACAAGAAGAACATCAATATCGCTGTTAAGGGAAGAGTTCCTCTTGATATATTCACGAACATAGCAATTTTCCACAATTGCTATAGAAGCTATTTCCTCTTCGAATGAGTCTGATAAATCCTTTTGAGTCCATGATCTTATATGAGAGTGGCCATTGAATTCAAATGATGCCCATACCTGGAATATATTCATGTTGTTGAGGGTGTATACCACGTCATTGTCGTCATCGTTGGTATCTATGTATCCACGAATATTCTTTATGTTTGCAATTGACCCGTCAATGCCTTTGGATCTTGGTGCTTCAGGGTCATGAACTCTAAGGTAATAGTCGGTGACAAAAGTGCCCATTTCATGATCTAAAAATGATAATTCGAAAATAGTATTCTCTCCATAACTGACTCTGGACCACACTTTGACAAGCCTGTCATAAGGACCACTTGTGGTCAAGATTTTATCTGCTCTTCTGGTGATTTTAATCAGGGTAACTGGACCTGGTTGAGGGATATTCCATCTATTCTGAAGGTAATAAGAGCCGTATTCCTCGTAGAAGTAATATAAAGCTACTGATTTGTCTGCACCCACGGCCAATTCGTCTTCTAGAACCGCCCATTGCATACATTCGACTTGTGAATCATGATCTACCTCTAAACAATGGTTCCATTGAGGCTTGGACACATACTCATTGGGTCTAAATATGATGATTTTTTGTTGAACAGAAACAGCAATTGTTCCCCTAGAATTGATAGCAATGGCACGGGGATCCGCTGGAAGATAAATTGTCTGTAAATGCTGACTCTTAATAGGGTTGGTACTAGTGGGGTTGGTGGTAATAGAAATAATCAAGTTGTTTCCTGATCCATACACAATCACATGATGATTTTTCCAGAGACTTTGGACAAGGATGTTCTCGCCTTTGTTGACCTCTCCAGGAACGAAGGTGATGGTCATTGTGGCATTGACTAGCTAGATAGTGATTGATTCGGAGAAGAAGCTGATGATAGTAAAGGTTGTTCCGGCAGATAAGCCCCCACGAAAGAAAGAAGGTTAGCTGATACTGCACCTAGCGACCACACAGAACTTCAGGCACGACTAAAGAGCATCATTTAATCATCAGATCTCTCCCACGAAACATCAGGGTTCACCATGGGAGCAAGGTAAGTAACGTGAAACAAAAGTGACTTGTGCATAAGTGTGTCACGTATGCACGGTTATACATCACACGTAAGACAAGAAAGAGACTAACACCCAACATAGTTGCAAAGACCAAAAGAAAGCATTGGCTATATGCCTCCAGAGATCACCATGTGTGTTGATAGAAAGAAATACTCCTAAGGAATGTTTGACCAATCCAGAGTTAAAGAAGGACTTACCGGAGTTGTGTGTGGCCCATTTCAAGGCATTTATGGAGTGTAAGAATGGTATGTTTGATATGAGAAAGCGTATGAGGGGAAATGCACCTGTATCTACTGGTAAGTACGATGAGACCTACGAAAACTTATCCACTGGTAACTTCAGTCCACAGGCCGAGATGAAGAAGTTGGATGTTTTAAACAGAAACTTGTCCAAGCAAAGACAGTTGAAGGAAGCAGAAGAAAGAGCTAGATTGGATGGTGAAAGTTAGGTAATTGAAGAAACAACCTAATAAACTGAACACTTTAACTTTTGAATAATGGGCTAACTAGATGAAATAAGCTCATATTGCTGAAGTTAGAGCTTCGATGAGAAGTTATTACTCCCACACTATTTCCAAACAGTCTCAAAACACTTGAAAAAAGTGTTGAATAATCCCTTTTTCATTAAATGACCAGTCACTTTAACAGGAAAAGAGGTGGAGAAGCCTTGGGTTGGCCCTTGGTTTTCTATTTGTTGCATACTTGTATATAATGAGCTCACAATGAGTCACAATAAACGCATAATACTGAACTTAGTCCGTATATGGTATATTCTAGTTCACTGAATGTGCCAATAATTTGGTGAAATAATTAGAATAGATGATAATTTTAACGAGCCATATAGTTGAAAAAAAAAATAAGAATAACCGAACGGAACTCATTGTGAATAATTTCGGAGTTTTCCAATACGGTGATAGAATCAGAAAAGTGCCTTAAATTCTCCAACTAATATTCTGTAGTGAGCCAAATCGGGTATTTCTTCAATCCGCTTAACCGCGTCTACATCACAATAACAATTTACAATTATTACCAGTGTTCTTAAAACTACAACCAAAGGAACCAAGGGAGGAAGGTCATGTTGTAGTCACTTCATAATGTAAATCCCAAGAGTTTAATGGTTTGAATTTTTCTTATAACTCTTGGTTACTAGGTTTTTCTGATGATGTTCCATTATGATTCAGAACTCCACGCTACTATGCTACTTGTAGTCATTCTTGGCCCAATTTAAGTTGTATCTACTACCCCAGATTAAACTGAACTATTTGGGAACTTTTGTCTAAGTTACGTTACCCCAAATTTCACCTCGCCCACTTAAATCTTAAATATATCCATCGTACTTTAATTTAGATCTGGGCGACCCCATGAATTTATTCGGTATAGCACAATATCACATCGCAACATGGTAATTTATTGGGGTACATTAGTTTAATTACGAAGTAATTCATGGTTACGTTACTTATATCAGTTGTATTTTTACGAAACAGGTCAAGTAATTCAGTTGTTCGTGGTTCCGTTTGCGGTATTTACCCCAGACCATTATATTCCATTCGTCTGTGCCCCACATCGTGGGACTCGTATAAAACCGTTTCCGTTTCCTCTATATTAAAATTTGGGTGCAACCTGTATCGATGTAACGTTGTATGGTGCACTGAGTCACGCGATGGGACCTCCCTTGAACCGGGAGGTAATGTTACCTTTTTCGTATTCGTCGAAGGTACCCTGGATTTAAAGGTAACATCTGACTAAATAATTAATATGGCCAGGTAATCTAATTAATACATTTGTGGGGTATCTCTAATATTGGGGTACTCGTCACTGGTTAAATAATTATCTAGGTATCTAATTAACTCATACATTAAATCGAAAATGCGGAGTTCATTTTCTATTGTACCCTGAAATTCCTTTGTTGATTTTCTCCCAACAATAATAAGGCTAATCTTGGGGTCCAGTCGTCTATTAATTACTTGTTTCGGCTATATTGCATAAGAGATTAACACTATTTAGAATTTTGTCATATTTATCACGTGTGTTGTCACGTGATAAGATCTACTACTTATGCCACTATTTAAGTACTATAAAGCGTCTCATAACGTTTTTTCCGATCTGTGCTGATCAGAATTGATCAGTTTAACATTGGCTGGTAGTGCAGTTTACCTTTTTGAACTGTGGCTGTGGCGTTTCCCCACCAATGGTATATTGACAGGATGTTTTAAGTAGAATGAATATTTAGTTAGATATGATGCCAGTATGTACATCATCGGAGATGGCTTCGGCCCCTGGCTATCACCCCCACCTGTACCCCTCTACCTGTCAGTTAAGTACTGATCTTTGGCTTTTAGAGTGGAATGGATCAGCAGACCCCGGTTTTTGAAACGCGCACGACATGGTTTTGGTGTAATTTTCACAGTATATTGCAACAAATTAATTGCCATTAAACTCTTTACAACCCTCCAGTATGGTACAATCTCAGTTAGAATCGAATAGAGTCGAGGAACTCGACCATTTACTCACAGAACTCAAGCCAAGACTTGTTGAGTACATTCAAAAAAGTGATTTGACCTCAAAACTGTACAAACCAGATGGTTTAGGTACTTATCACGTTCCATCCGAACTTAAGAAGGAGTTTTTCAAGGAAGACATGGACAATGGTATTAAGGATGATGAAACCATTTTCCAAGTAATTGATAAAGTATTACAATACTCGGTCAACACCTGGCATCCAGGTTTTTTGGATAAGCTTTACGCATCCAACAATCCAATTGGTGTTGTTTCTGATTTGATCTTAAGTATTCTTAATACCAATTCTCATGTTTATACAGTATCACCTGTTTTATCAGTGATTGAAAACTATATTGGTCGTAAGTACGCTCAACTTTTCTTCAATGGTAGCAAGACATGTGGTGGTCTTACATTCCCTGGTGGATCTTATTCCAATATTACCTCCATGCACATGGCTAGATCTTTAAGATATCCAGATACTAAAGATCATGGTAATGCCAATTATAAATTTGCCATTTACGCTTCTGAACATTCCCATTACTCTGTTGAAAAATCTGCTATTTTGCTTGGTTTGGGACTGAAAAACGTCTTCAAAGTTAGCACCCATCCAGATGGTAAATTGAACGTGGAAGAATTGGCCAAGACCATTGAAGATTCCAAGAAAGATGGTTATACTCCATTATATATCAATGCAACTGCTGGTACTACTGTTTTCGGTTCTTATGATGATTTTGTTGCTATCTCCAAGGTCGCTCGTGCTAACAACTGTCACTTCCATATTGATGGTAGTTGGGGTGGTAACGTTATTTTCTCCGAAAAACATAGTGTCAAGTTAAACGGTAGTGAATTTGCTGATTCCATTACTGTTAACCCTCATAAAATGTTGGGTGTTCCAAACACTTGTTCATTCTTATTAATTCCAAAGGTTAGTGATTTCCAAAGATCCATGTCTTTGAATGCTCCATACTTATTCCATGGAAGAGAAGGTTCTGAAGAACCAGAAGGTGAACGTGAAAATTATGATTTGGCTGATGGTACCATGGGATGTGGTCGTCGTGCTGATTCCTTCAAGTTCTACATGGCTTGGTTATACTATGGTCAAAAGGGATTTGCTGAAAGAGTTGACCATGCTTTCGCTATTGTTGAAGACTTTGTTGGTAAGATTTCTAAGGACCCTAACTTTGAATTGGTGGTTGAAGGTGAACCTCAATGTTTGCAAGTGTGTTTCTATTACAAGGTTCCTGGTGTTGCAAACACTGATGTTACCAGATACGTTTCTAGAGAATTGCACAGCAGAGGTAAATTCTTGGTTGATTTTTCACCAATGCCAGCTCTGAAGAAGGCCAAGGGTGAAGACAGAGGTGAATTTTTCAGAGTTGTTTTCAATTCACCAATTTTGACTGATCGTGTTGTTGATGAGTTGATTGAAGGAATTGTTGAAGTTGGAAAGCAATTGGCTTAGACTTTTGGTTACTAGAATATTTGGTAGTAGATAGATTTTGCTAAGTAAACCATATGTTTTGAAGTGGATACCAATTTCTGGTTCATTCAGTGGTTATCTTTGGCACCAAAAATAGATAAGGACTAGATGGTGACATGTTTTTCATGGTCACCAGATTCAATTAAATGACAAATGATTATATGAATAGATTTGGATGTAATTTTAACTCTACTGTAATTGCAATTAAGTAACATCAGATAAGAAAATGATTCGGATAAGAAAAAAGTCCGAGAAACTCCATTGATCCCCGGATCAATGATGGGATAAACGGAATAATACGGTTAAAGCTTCCATTGATGATCAGTATCTGAAGTGATATCACCGTTTGTGTCAATTGACAAGTAACGGTGATTCGCGGAATGCGTTTGCACCCATTCCTATGATCACGCACATGTCCCTAAGCATGATTAGGAAGATCCAAACAACAAACTATGATCGGTGAGTGATTTGAAATGAAAAATGACAATTCCAACGTGGTTCCTGATTGTCAGTTACCTAATTAATCCGTTCTCCAATCGGAATTGTGCATAGTTCATATCCGTTACTTGTTTCTTTGCTGTGCCGTCCAGTGCTCATAAACTGATAAAACCCTTATCAGAGGCAAAAAAAAAAAAAAAAAAAATACTATACGGAAAATCTATACTTTTGGTCCATATCGGATTTTCTAGTCTCAGGTAAACAAGCTACAGGGTCCAAATCTAATGCAACCAATACTAACCCAAAAGAGAATTTTTTTTCACTTTTCCACTGAACCACACTATATTTCATTTTAAACTTCAACACTCAAGGGTCTATGGTTTATTGATTATATTTGATTCTAGCCAAATTTCATGTTAATTAGCCCATCCCCTTGAAACCCGCTTAAGCCATCGGAATGACTGTCTTATTCGGTTCGAATTGCGCACTTCTCCGCAAGACGCCTCATTACGAAGCTGTCATAACTTTAAAGCATAATTACTATTAACAGCGCGGATCGAGGTTGTAATTGTAGAAAGTGAGAAGGTCCGCTCAATGTACCAATAAAAAGCTCAGTTCCGTTTTGTTGCCTAAAACAGCGAACATCCATCTTGAAATTTTTTATTCATTTCCATGCCTCAAATGCCTTATCTCTAAAAAAAAAAATCCCCAATAGTTTTGGTTGGGTTGCAATATAAATCCTTGTACCGTGAATAAGTTACACCAACCACACAACCCTGATTTTCAACAATCTCACGTTACATAAATATTGTGCAGGAGACTCGTAGATAAGCATGTTGCAGAATTAAGCGAGCATCCCAGTGACAACAACAAACGAACTAGTGTGCGAGGTTTACTCTCACACATACACATCTACACACCTACACACGCAAGAAAAAAGACTCACAATCTCTCACTCGCTCACTCACACTTACATTTGCCAAGAACTAACTACCAGGAGACTATTATGGGGAGTGGTCACATGACAAGAAGGCTTTATCAGGGTCTGTAATTTTTTTCCTCTCTCCCCTGGCCCTAATGAAACGAAGTGGTACCCTTGAACAAGTAGACGGGTATTGCCGAGGCGTTTTTAATAGGACGCGGTAGTTAGATGTAGCCTAATCAATATATTACTATACCCCACTAAGTTCCAAATTTACGGTACCACCTTCAATAACAACAAAAAAAAAATTGCCCCAATCCACACACACACTCATACACATATACATCACACACTCACTCACTCACTCACTACTACCGTTTTGACTCCATACTCACCCCATGGTACCATCGCATCTCGATCAGGTTACACAAATCAAAATGCAACCTATTTTCGGTTACATTTTTGTTTTCCCAGTGCCCATCACCCCCGCCGTAACTCAAATTTAGTGGCACGCCGGCTTTCTAAATTTTCAATAATGTTCTATTTAGGGAGAAAATGAATGCGGGGCTTAAGTTATTCTTTACTATATAGGTTGTATTTGACGTGTAGACCTCAATTTACCTTTACTTTCACTTGGTGCCCCACTCAATGCCGTGTAACATCATCTTTTTCCTGCGGCGGGTTTATATAATTCTTCTTTTAAAAAAAGATAAACCGTTTACGTAAGCTCTATATTGATCCCAAAATTTCCTTGTTCCTGTTATCAATATATAAATCAGGGAATTTCTCCTTTTGATTTTAATCTCATCTCATCATTATCTTAATCTTCAACTTTAACTTAATCATCCTTTCATAGTTCAGATTAAAGATGACTGACAAGAATCCATCTCAAGTGGTGGTTGATTCCAACACTTCTAATGAAGAAATCTCTGCTAACAATGAACATCTCGAACTTCGTCAACACACTTCTGCTGAAATAGAATCCCTGGGTAAATGGTATGACAAAAAAATTGGTTTTGGTCCTTTAAAGTTCAGATACTCTGATTCCATGACTCAAGTTGTTATGTTAGCCTTTGTCGTTTTTATGACTCCTGGTATGTATAACGCTTTGTCTGGTATTGGTGCTTCTATTAGTGATACCAAAACTTATGATAATGCCACTGTTGCTCTTTATTCTACTTTTGCTTCCATCGGTTTCTTTGGTGGTACCATCTGTAACATTATTGGTGTTCGTGCTTCTCTTGTTTTCGGTGGTGTTGGTTATGCTCTTTACTCTGGTTCTTTACTTGCCTTTGGTCACACTGAAAACAAGGGTTTCGTTATTTTCGCTGGTGCCTTCTTGGGTATTTGTGCTGCAGTTTTATGGGCTGCTCAAGGCTCTATTATTATGTCTTACCCAACTGAAAACATGAAGGGTAGAGCTATTATGGTTTTCTGGGTTATTTTCAACTTGGGTGCCGTTATTGGTTCTATTATTCCTTTAGCCAACAACTTGGAAAACAAGGGTTCTTCTGCTAATGATGGTACTTTCATCGCTTTCATCATTTTGATGTGTTGTGGTTCCGTTATTGCTTTCTTCATGTTACCAATGTCTAAGGTTTGGAAATCTGACCATACCAGAGTTGCTGGTGTTTCTCTGCCAGACTGGAAGCAAGAATTGATTGGTATGGCCAAATTGTTAATCCATGATCCAAAGATTTTCTTGATGTTCCCAATGTTCTTCGCTTCTAACTGGTTCTACACTTACCAATTCAATGAATTCAACGCTGGTAGATTCAGTCTTAGAAGTAGATCCTTGAACTCCTTACTTTACTGGTTCTCTCAAATGATTGGTTCTATTATCCTTGGTACTATTCTTGATTACGGTAGATTCAGAAGATCTACCAGAGGTAAGATTGGATGGGTTACTCTTTTCGTTATTGGTATGGGAATCTGGGGTGGTGGTTTGAAATTCCAATTGGGTTTCGACAGACATGATGTTACTGCTCCATCTCCAACTGAAGCCGCCAAGTTGCTGCCAATTGATTTCAAGGAAGGTAAATACATTGGTCCAATGTTCTTATACATGTTCTACGGTCTTTATGATGCTGCTTTCCAAACCTTCATCTTGTGGACTTTAGGTGCTTTATCTAACAACCCAAAGAAGACTGCTCTTTACGCTGGTTTCTACAAGGGTATTCAATCTGCTGGTGCAGCCATTGCCTGGAGACTTGATGCTCTTGAAACTCCATTCATTAACATGTTTGGTTCCTCTTGGGGTTTAGTTCACGGTTCCCTTTTAATCGCTGCTCCATTGATCTTCTTCAAGATCACTGACCACACTGATATCGAACAAGACGGTATCGAGCAAATTGTTGACCCAGAAGAATTAACTTCTGTCAAATCTCATCCTGTCGGGTCTGTGACTGGCGACAACGTTATTGACGAAAAAGTCTAATTCTAATGGTAATTTTAATAGGCATAGTACTTATAATAAACTCGTATTAATGATTTAACAAACCGTTGTTTTAATTGTAATTGTAGTATATACGAATAATAAAAAATCACAATTGTAGTCTACATATTTTACTATTCATTATCTGGTCACATGATCATAATGGCTGCAATTTACCAAAAATAAAAATAAAATAAAAACTTTTTTTTTTGTTACCCCCCCAGAATCCCCATACCCCGCGTAAGTATTTCGCGACATCCCCATGGTTGCATTGGTCCATGTTTCATTACACTTAACGACAGTGCTAGGCTCCCAATCAGACAACGTCGCACAAGACCGAATCTTGCACCAATAGTACCATCACTATTATAATAGATAATTTGGTGGCGAGTATAGTGGGATTATGGAAATTTGGTGGTGTTGGAAAGTAGTGACTGTTTTTCAGTCGTATATTTAGGCTCTTGTTTTTTTTGGTTGTTTTTTTTTCACTTCGTCTATTGTTATTGTCCCCCCATCTTTAATTATTGTAGTCATGTTTTGTTCTGATGGTAACCCAGTTTCACTTGGACATCTCAATATTAAAACCTCATCTGCCCCTCATGCACCCCACTCAATTTTTTTTTATTTGGCTCAATGGAACGTTAAAAAAAAACAAAATTCCTCCCACTGTAACCACATCTTAGAATACGACGAAGTTTTAATGGTTGTATCTTGTGGACCCTGAATATGTATCTAATACTACATGAGTTTTTGTAGGTGACTCGGCCAAAGTGCCCTGTTGGGGGTAAATTACACTGACAAGTTTGGTTGTCCCCCAGATTTTGTCCAGCATTGGCAAATTGTGCCGAGCCCTCATTTGAGCCCTCATTTGCATCCATAAAAATATCTACCAAGTAAATGTGGCAACGGTAGCGAGAAGGGTTCGAGTAGCCTTAAGCGACCATTAGAAGCATCATTCAATATCTGACTTCTGACAAGGGTCCTAACCGTGGATCTGTGATCTCAGTATACAGTTGCGATCGGTTCCGAAAGGAAGGTAATGCCCTCAATTGGCGGGATATCCGTGGATAATTTGCTCCCAATGTCCCCCAAAGTTCGATTATTACGGGTGCTACCAAGACATTTCGGAACTAGATTCTTGGATAATATTATCAATAGAGGTCATCAATATCAAAAACCCGTAAATTTAATGACTCGCCAGTACTGAGTCCTGTAATTAATTTGAATCATTGAATAGTTCAGAGGTATTTAATTGATGAACCGTTGGTTTTGGTTTATTTGGTAGCACCGTGAAGTGTCCATTTTAGGTCGACCACGAATATTTCTAAATATGTCACTGTTAGTGTCCTAATTTTGCGCTTATTATCATTTTGGCCTTTGGGTTTGCAATTGAACTTTCTTCTGTTACTCTTGCTTGCAAATCTCCTTTCTACGAATTGGATTAAACATCTCCTCTTCTACATCTATAATATATATATACATATGTATATATATTATATATTTAGTTTCACGCTTGTCCTATAAAGTACGAAAATGTTTTTATTTAATATCAAAAATCAGATTGATTGTCTAGTTCATTTCCGCTTGATAAGTTTACGTGTTGTAGTTAAAACATGAAATAAATCACAACTTCTTCTTTGACAATTTTTGTTTTACTACTACATATAATCATCCATGCCAGTCTTAATAATTCTTATTCAATTCATTTCTTCAAAGTTTGTTATGGAAGAGATTAATTGGTTAGTATAGACCTTAAGTTCATTTATGGCTTAGTTCACATTTGGTGTTGATAATTCTCACACTAAATTTATTTGCAACCAATTTCCACTTACATTCTCGCACAACAACACAGCCATAGTGGCCATTAGTCTCTGATAATTTGTCACCAATTCGTGATTTTACTCACTTAAAAAGGCTACTCAACCTGATACTTCATTGTGATCAATTTGAAGGAGTTTTTGGAGAATCTAGCTTCTGATATGGCCACTTTTAGTATATCACACTTGTGGGGTGGTGGTTTAAAAGTATAAGCTTTACTCGCTTTACCTTGGTAGCATAAATTTCCAAGAAAGCACATAGTTCATGTCTTTATGATTCGAAACATATCTTGACACTCACTTTATCTTTACTTGTTTCTTTCTTCACTTGGTTCCTCCTCTTTTGACATCTATTGCCTATCATCATAGTGTCGTGTGCACACCAGTTGCATCTCATCATAATAACTGAACTCTACCATAAGAACTAAACCATCAATGATTCCAGACGACTCTCTATATCTATACAACCTTACCCTCCGTCATGCAACGCCTGGCATCCAAACATGCCTCGGTCAATTCACTGGCACATCCAAAAAGGCTCAGGAATTAGTCATTGCTCACGATACATCTCTCCAAATATATAAACCAGATCTCAACTCTGGTAAATTGGTCACTATAGGAAAGGCCCATCAAAGCGTGTTTGCAACTATATCAAAGATCGACAAAGTTAGAGCAGCTGGTCAAAGTAAGGATTTATTAGTAGTCACAGGTGACTCTGGAAAATTGAGCATTTTGGAATTCAATAACCAAACTCTTCAGTTCCAACCTTTAGTACAACAAACCTATGGTAAAAATGGATTGAACCGTCTTTCACAAAGCACTTATCTTGCAATTGATCCACAGAATCGTGCTATCTGCATTTCTTCACTCGAAAAGAATAAATTGGTATTTAGAGTACAATCTTCACTGAGAGGTCATATCGAACTTTCTTCACCATTGGAAGCCATTTCAAAGAATACAATCACCTTGAATATTATAGCACTTGATACTGAGTATGATAATCCTATTTTTGCGGCTATTGAATCCGATACCTCGGAATATTCTGCCAAAAAGCCTTATAATCCCCAAACATCACCTTTAAAGCTCAATTATTATGAATTAGATCAAGGTCTTAACCATGTGGTTAGAAAAAAGAGTCCATTTCCTATTCCTGCATCATCTAGTCATCTTAT
Organism: Suhomyces anneliseae; assembly: GCA_030568535.1. NCBI lineage: Eukaryota > Fungi > Ascomycota > Pichiomycetes > Serinales > Debaryomycetaceae > Suhomyces > Suhomyces anneliseae. The sequence goes on from JAJMGB010000036.1 coordinate 19,343, forward strand.
TCCATTACCAGGCTTTATACGAGGAGTTTTAGTATGCTGTGATTCGTATTTGATATACGAAAAACCTGGTTCATCTAATAGATCTTATATTCCATTACCAATCAGAGAAGGATCCCAATCGACCATAATTACACACCATGTGACACATAGATTAAAGAAAAATAACTTTTTCATTCTTTTACAAAGTACATTAGGTGATTTATTCAAGTTCACTGTTGATTTTGATGAAGATAGGGAAGTAATTAATGATTTCGAAGTATCATATTTTGATACTATTTCTCCAAGCATATCCTTAAATGTTTTCAAAAGTGGGTTCTTATTTGCAAATGTATTAAATAATGATAAACAATTTTATCAATTCGAAAAATTAGGAGAAGATACAGATGAAAACTCTACTTTCAATAAGGTTGATACCATAGATAATATTCCAATTACTGAAAACCGGAAGTTTTCAACCAAACCACTCGAAAACTTGGCTTTGGTGGATACAGTTGATAATTTATGTCCAATAATTCAATCTGAATTAATTGAATATCAACCAGCATCCTCATCTACACCTTTAAATCAGTTAGTCACATTATCATCCAATTCTTATTTAAAGACTTTGACGCATGGTATTCCTACAAACTTACTAGTAGCATCACCATTACCAATTACCCCAAATAATATTTATACTACCAAATTAACTAGTGAAGCAGTTAACGATGAATACTTAGTGCTCTCGTCTAATAAGGACTCATCTACCATGGTTCTTTCCATTGGAGAAGTTGTGGAAGAAGTAGAAGACTCGATGTTTGTTTCTAATCAGCCCACTCTTGCTGTTCAACAAGTGGGTAAAACATCAGTTGCTCAAATATATTCTAATGGTATTAAACATATTAAACAAGCTGAGGATGGCCAAAAAACAGTATCTGATTGGTTTCCTCCAGCAGGTATCCAAATTGTTCAAGCAAGCACCAATAGTGAGCAAATAATTATCGGGTTATCCAATTCTGAAGTATGCTACTTTGAAGTGGATCCTCATGATGATCAACTTGTTGAATATCAAGAGAGACTTGAACTTTCAAGTCCAATCACTTCTTTAGCACTTGCTGCCTCTTCTGAAACTCACAGAAAGAGTTCTTTTGCAGTAGTTGGTGGTTCTGATGAAACAATTCAAGTCATTTCTCTTCAAGCTCATAATACTTTAGAAATATTGTCTTTACAAGCATTATCTTCAAAGAGTATTTCATTAGTAATGCTTAGATCTGGTCCTAGAAATACCTTTGTTCATATTGGTATGGAAAATGGTGTCTATGTTCGTACCACAATCGATGAAATTACAGGAACTCTCTCCGATACAAGAATCAAGTACCTTGGATCTAAACCTGTGAAACTTTCCACGATCAATAATTCCACTTCTTTACTTGCCATATCTTCTAGTCCTTGGGTGGGTTATAACTCTTCTGGAGACTTCAAATTATCACCTTTACTCAATATTGGAATTACTAGTGGTTCATCGTTTGTATCTGAAGATATTGGTGGTGAAGGTATTGTAGGATTATCTGGAAATGAATTGATTATTTTCAGTATTGGAGATGAAGAACTGGGTTTCGATCCATCTAAAGATTTCAATATTAATAAGTTAAAGCTTAGATATTTTCCTAGAAAGATGATTGTGGATAAAGATGAAAAATTGAAGAACTTATCTATTTATGTGGCACAATCACAATATGGAGTGAAAGGAGGTCATGAATCTAATTTAATGGATGAATCTGAATCCACAGAAGCACCTGAATCTGAAATAGAAGTCACTCAAACTCCTGGGTCTTGGGCATCTTGTATTCAAGTGATCGACTTCACCGAAGAACAAAAGGTCACCCAATCGATCGAGTTGGATTCAACTGATTCTATTATTTCTATGACAAAACTCCATTTCTCTTCTTCTTCAAAAGGAAGTGAATTTTTGGTAGTTGGAGTTAACATTAACCAGAAATTCTTACCTACTTCACACGAAAAGAGTCTTCTCTATACATTCAAAATCTTAAAGAAGAAGGGATTACCTAACAAGATTAAATTCCTCCATAAAACAGAATTGGATCTTCCACCTACTGCAATTATACCATTCAATGGTAAGCTTTTAGTGGGTATGAATAACTACTTAAGATTATTTGATTTAGGTCAAAAACAATTATTGAGAAAGTCTTCCACTAAACTTGAATATATCACCTCAATTCAAAAGTTAATTGATCAAGGAAATAATAGAGTGGTTATAACTGATTCTCGTTTATCTACAACATTTGTCAAGTTTGACTCTAGTAATAACTTTGTTCCATTTGTGGATGATATAATGAAAAGACAAGTTACAGCTATAGAATCATTGGACTATGACTCGATTATTGGAGGTGACAAGTTTGGTAATTTATGGGTATCAAGAGTACCAAAGGACGTATCTGTACAAAGTGATGATGATTGGACCCTTTTAAAGGGACAAGACTCTTATCTTAATGGAGCTCCATCTAGATTAAAGAATATTTGTGAATTTTATGCTGTGGATATTCCAACTTCATTCATTAAAGGTTCATTGGTTGTTGGTGGACAAGAAAGTGTTTTTTATACTGGACTCCAAGGTACTATTGGGTTACTTTTACCACTTGCTACCAAGCCAGAAGTTGAAATGATGATAAAGCTAGAACAAAGTTTACGTAAATACTTTGATTATAACTTTGATGATGAAATTGATCTCGATAAGAACGGATACAATTTATTGGGTAAAGATCATTTGAAATTCAGAGGATATTACAATCCAGTGAAGAATGTTATTGACGGTGATTTAATTGAAAGATTCTATGATTTGATTCCAGCCGCAAAGGTTAGAGTGGCTAATGAATTGGATAGAACTCCAAAAGAAATTGAACGGAAGATATTTGATTTGAGAAATAGATCTGCATTCTAATCATGAATTTAATTAGATTCTCAATTGATTATCAAAATGTTTAATTATGTTTTATTAAAAAAATTTCGGTTGATCATTACTGAAATAATGTATTATATCATATATAAGTAGAACAAAAAATTAATGTAATACTAACAAGCTGTACAGATTATAACATACACGAGATTCGGTCATACCTTTGCTCTGGCAGAATTTTCTTCATTCTCGTGACTTTTGGATTTAAGAGGTGATAAGTCAGCTTTATCATTCTCTTCTTTATCATGGTACATATTTTTTCTACTAGTGGTTGGACTTCCTTGAGAATTCAGTCCATCACTATTCTTTCTCATTGGAGTTTGACCATTTGGAGTACTAAATTGAACAAAATTCCAAAAAGCAGGAGATGATTGATTAGTATTAACTCCATTAACCCCAAGTTTATTAACATTTGCCGATTTTGAACCTCTTTCAGGAGTGAAAGCTTCTAAAGGAGCAATTTTTTTGGGACTAGCAAATCCAAGAGTTAAATCTGTTTGAGCAGTAGTTGATGAGCCTTGATTAGTTGAAGAATCGGCAGTTGAACTTGGATTATTGGTATTAGAATATGAATTTGGATCTTGAAATTGATTAGAATTATATGAATTCAGACGTGAATGATGAGCTATTGGAGCTGAGGTACCTAAATTATGAGATGGTGGTGGAGGTGGTAAATTAAACAAATGATTACCAGTTACTTTAGGTAATTTTGGAGTTGTACTGTTAATATCATTTAATTGCCTATTAGGTGATGATAATTCAGCTTTAGCATTTTGTGGGGGTATTTGAGATGATGGTATTTGTTGATGCATCATTGAAGCTCCATACATTAAGTTTGGAGCATTTGGTTGATAACCATAACGTTGACCTGGTACACCTCCAACAAATCCATTACCTGGTTGGTTTGACATATAAGTTAAAGGATTTGATTGCATTGGAGGTTGATTACCAATTGGATATGGTTGACCTAATTTAGGTAAAGAATTAGTTCTTTGATGTCCACTAAATTGTTGTTGAGGTTGATGAAGCTGTTGTTGTTGATGTTGTTGTATTTGCTTCTGTTGGTTATGATGAAGTTGCAGTTCTATTGAAGAATCTTTAGAGAAAGGTTTTTGAGATTCTGGTAATGCTTTATGAGTAGCTAAATGTAAATGAAGTTGTCTTGAAACTGATGAACCTCTTCTATTTTTTGAAAGAGAACCATTTTCAATTTTACTCAAGAAATCTTCTTTATAACTTTCACTAATTTGCCATTTCATACCTTTACCAGGTTCATTTGGTCTTCTTGGAACTTTTTCAAATGCTTTATTTAAAGACAAATTATGTCTAATGGAATTTTGCCAACCAGTTTTAGAATATTTATAATATGCATAATGAGATCCAATCCAGTCATAAATTTCAGATAATGACATTACACCATCTGGATTGGATAAAATGGCTTGAGTAATCATGGTAGCATAAGAGTAAGGAGGTTTAATATCTTTTGCTTCTTCTTTAGATAAATCTTGATCCAAATTATTTTGTAATGAAGTAGCAGATACAGAAGAAGGAGATTGAATTAATTGAGCTTTATCAAACATTTGGAAACTTCTAATTTGAGATCCATTATTTTGATAACTAGTTGTCATTGGTTGTTTCTTAGGTTTAAACATACTTTCTTTATACTTAGCTAAACATTTAGTAAGTATTTTTTGTGATATATTTGGAGGAGAATCAGGTAAAATAAACATCATTTGAGTACCACCAACATCAAGGATAGCACCAGAATGTAAAGGAGTTGAATGGTTAGCACCAACTGGGACTTTCAGGCCGTCTATACGAGCACCATTTCTACCAAGAACATGAAGTTCCCAACATCTTAAATCAAGATTATAAGTAATAGTAGCATGTTGTCTTGAAACGACTTTTGCAGGACCTAAATCAATATCAATTGAAGGTCCAGGATTGACACCAGGTGGAGGTTGATTATCAGTATTTCTTCCAATAGAAACAGCTAAGGACTTCACATAAAATGTCCAATCTTGACCAGCGATTTTGGCATAAGCTTGTATTTCAGTAGCCAAATTTTTATCATTGGCATAAGTTTCAGAAACGTTTGTTCTGTCATCTGGGGCTTGGAGAGTCAGAATAACGGCATTGACCAAGTCTGCTGGGTCGTCGAATGAAGGAAGATCATCATCCACTTCACCATGAGAGCGCTTTCGAGGCGTTGAAGTGATTGACATGACTATAGACAAATGATAAAGGGTTGATGAAAAATCAAGCTAAAAAAGGGGGATTTTTGATCGGGAAAAAGGGTATGATAAGGCTGAACGCTGCTGGCTCTATAATTCAAGGGTATAACTTATGGCAAGGTTAACAATATGATGATACAACGATGGTGGACGTTGACTTGTTCATGAGGTTTGTTTACAAAACAAAATTTTGTTTGTTTCTAAATTGGCTTTGTGGTTGGCACGTGAGCGGCTCGTTGAGAAAGTTCCACTAAAGAAAAAACTTTCCGTTGTACAAAGAAGAAAAAAAAAGAACCCCTAGTGCGGGACGGGGACCGCGATCAGCGATGAAATGATCACTGACCAACATGTAAAATAGAGATGGGTCTGACCAATAAGGAAAGAGAAAGGCTGGGGTTTGTTTATGTAGATTGGGCATGTTCTATTACAAGTTACGGCTCGTATAATTACGGGGTTAAGTTTCAGGGGGGTGGGTTAAATACCATTTAGTGACCAAAGGTCAGACGGCTGACACAGCAACTTGGGGCGGGAGTGACCGCGAGGGAGGAGCGAGGTGAGGGGGGTGACGCGGGTTACCGTTAGGTCAGCGATTACTAATAACGACTAAAAACTTTAATTTGACTAAGTTGTTAAGGAAGTTAATTAAGTTAGTTGAATTAGTTGAGTTGGCTAAGTTAATAAGGTTACTTTGATCAATTGGGCCCATTAAGTTGATTAAAATTATTGGGCTATTAAAGTTTAGTTAGATCTATCAATGTGTATTAAAAATGCTCAGGTAGCAGAATATATTACAGTGATTGTGCTAAAGCACCTATAGTACAAAGTTCTCAGTAATTTGGGAACCATAAAGAATGAGAGGAAGAATTAATTGTGGTTGGAGTTTTTTAAATGGACAGTATTCAAGGTTACTCTTTTTTCCTGAATCTCATCTATAATAATTCAAATATTGAATTTTATATTGAACCTTTTAAATTAAGGTCTAGATATTTCTCTCGTCCCATTAACTCATCTCGTAACGAATTGGAATAACAAATGAAGGCTTTGTATCGAATCCTCTTGCGTCCAAAGGCTCCATTGTTACCACATCAACATTGGTGTTTTCTTCTCTTAATCTCTTTTTGTTTAAAACGTCTTCTGCTATTATATCAAATTCATCTTCTTTCTCGGCATACTCAATATTTTCTTCAATTTCAACGAAATCTGGGGCAAGTGCTGACCATTTTTGTGGAAATTCAATCAGCCATAAATAAATAGCTCCACTATCTATACCAGTGGCTCCAATTGTACATCTTGGATAATTCCATTTGACATCCACCAATTCTTCGTTACTTCCTTCCAAAATTTTCACTAAGGATCCCATCGATGTTTCCCACACGTATAAATCATGAGAAGATTGACCATAGGTAGATGCCACCAAAAATTCGGCATTATAATTGAATGAAACAGAATTCCATTGAAGTCTATTAACCACATCTTGGTACTTGTGTTCAATTTCAAATTCCCATTGTGAACTGTTTAAATTAATCATATCTGGAAGATTAACTTGACGAATGATACGATCAGATGAGTTGATAGCCAATTTCCTACCATTTGGAGAAACCACTAAGGTCTTTACATTGGCATTGGCCATTTTTTCAGAATAAAGTAATTCCACACTAGTGGTGGATATCACATTAAGCCATCCTTTACTGGTACCGGTGAAAATAAAATTACCATCTGCACTGAAAGCAGTGACCAAGGTGTTGTGACGTTCTTTTCTCTTTTTCTTTGGTTCTTCATCATCATTCGTAGTGCTTGTTGCAACTGTACCAATTGGAAGCTTTGAAATAACTCCATTTCGTACCAATACTGGTTCATCTTCGAATAATGAAGCTGCAAATATATTATGATCATGTGGGTGCATGGTTGCTTGCCAAATAGGGCCATCGAATGAGACTTTACTGATTGCTGGAGATACATCATCGTCGTCGCTATTGACTAAACTCATATCCCAAAGGATACAAGTCCAATCTTGGGATGAAGAAAGTATATATCTACCACAGTGGGACCAGCTGAGAGATGTGACGGGTCTGGTATGTCCTCCAACGTCCAATTGTGCAACCACTCCACTGCTGATCATATCGTAAATGATGATAGAACCATCGCTGAGACCGGAGGCGAGATAATCACCTTGATCATTGAATTGGATCACTACTGAGTGACCACTACTGAGGGTGTTGACAAATGACTCTGGGTACTCCTTTGCTACGGCAAAGGGATCTTGAAGGGAAAGATTCATGATTGATATATGATATGAGTGCTTGGTGATAAACGCTGTTTAGATGGATGAATGGCGATAATAAACAATCAAGTTGTGAGTCGAATTTATTCTTATGCTGGTAGTGCTGTCAATGATTGGATGTGCTCAAATGTATGCCTCCTATGTCTTTATCTAGCCTTTTGGTAGATTAAGCCCTATGAGTATAGAATAACTGGAAAATGTGTCTTATGGTTCGGTGTCCGAGGATTTCACTGTTTGATTTCGCTCAATAGTTTATTGAACACTTATCGTGATGTTCACTCTATTTTGAGATGCTGGGGTGATCAGGGTATGATGGTAACTCAAATAATTACTCACTCTCTCACTATAATGATGAGTCTGATAGGTTTGGTGATAGTGAAGATGGTACTAGATCTTAGATGCAGTAGCGACGCGGTAGCCCCACTAAATCAAATGATGATACCACTACCGTTTACAAATACAAATATAGAAGCAGTTATTCGCACTATACGCACCAACACTTAATCCCTAACGATACACCAGTAGTAGTGATCGTTGCCGCACACCAGTACGAGCCCGCGCGGTACAAAAACCCTTCTTATATCCACCAGTTTGCACCTGTTTATCCGCCAGCACCCATCAACTTTCTGATCTTCCTCTTTCTTGGTCATTCTAGTTCATTCTTGTCCCATTCTTGTTCTTCGTCTTCTTCTTCTACCACACATTCACACAACACATACACAACTCATGAAGGTTCGATGGTTAAGTTTAACAGGATTTATTATTCTATTGCAGATGACTCTAGCGCTTCACTTCTATTCTGACCCAAAGGAACCAAGTTGTTTCCATAAGGAATTGAGTGATGGACAGCTTCTTTGCGGCAAATACAAGGTGGAGATCCAAGACTCGTATTCACCAATATTCTACTCTCCTCAAGAACATGTGGGAGTCATGATCGATATATATATGGATAAGAGACGGCTAGTTCATCAGCGTGGAGGTTCTAGTGGTCAATTCACGTTTAACGCTTTGGAATCAGGTGTACATCGGGTATGTTTGGTACCCCAATCATTCGAGAAACGCGACGAGTTTAATCGGGCCCGAATCGCACTTTCTATGGATACTGAAGAGTCTGACCCGGTTGGTGATCTTGTTTTTGTTGATGACGATGATGATTCCGGGTCCTTGGTCAATGAGATCTTACGGTTACGAAACAAGCTCTTGAATATACGGCGAGAGCAGTTATCAATTGGCGAGAAAGAAGCAGGGTTTCGAAGCTTATCGGAGCGCACTTGCGAAAAAGTGGTCTATTGGGTCAAACTACAAATGGCCATTAATGTAATGATCTGGATGTACCAGATATTCAATCTTATCAGGATGAAAATGAAGAAAAAGATCGACTAACCCAATCTAATTATGACCTCATTTCCACTGGGTGGCCAAGACTAGCCAAGAATTCCACCTCACTCCATTAAACAAACTACCGATGTGTCATAATTAGTGCGATTATCAAACGGATATAACATTAACACCGATTAATTCGGAGTTAATGTGATTATGACCGTGTTCACACTAAGATCAGTGGTTATTATTTATAATTCTGATCCCAAAGCGACTATTACGAATAATTGCAGAGCTACTAGGTACACTTTATCACGGCCCAAAGATCAGAATATGTCATCTTAATGTATTTATAGCAACCAAAAATTGCCCAAAAGTGAGACTTGAAGTACAGTAGTTCAACCTATCAACCCGATCTTAATACTTCCTTGGCTAGTTTTATGCTAGCAGCAAGATAACAATTTCCATATCCGAGATATTTTTACCTTTTCTCCGAAACATGTCAAAACTGGAAACCTAAAAAATAATTTGACAGGTGGAATAGACATTTTACTTAAAATTACACAACAACAATACAGAATATGGTGCTATTAATAGTCTGTTTTGATGCCATAATACACAAATAATTCGACCGAAATATCAGCGATTTGCCAAAGATCAGCAAATCTTTTTGGATCTGCTGTTTGGTGATCCTTCCATAGCATCACACATGATGACTTTTTGCCTTTCATGCTACTACTGTCAGTATACTTTCTACCAGCTTAGCAGCTAGTATCTTTTTCAAATGGCGGTTTATAAGAAATATTTAATAACGAAAATAATGATAGAATTAATTTGTTTTGTAGAGATCAATTTGATAGGACCCTGAAAACAACTCCAAGTCATCTACGTTACTTAGCTATTTCCACTTTCGATTTCAATCGATATGAAGAAAACACATAGCATATTAGAAGTTAAAAGGCTCTAAAATGTATTTCGGCAATAAGTAGAAGAACCTTTGCACCTAAATGAATAGAAATAGGCTCCTCATAAAAGAATGTTAATAAAACTAATAAAATTAAAATAGCTGCAAACATATACTTACTCTATATCTAAATCTAAAATTTATAATTACTTTAACCAACGTATCTATTACGACCAATTACCCATACTTGTTGTACGACCGATTAGGCTGCGAAAAATCTATGAATCTTTTCTGAACTACAGTACATTGTATTTTCGTTGGATTGGGAAAGACTCCAAGGTATCTATAATATTCTGTGTTTTTTGCTGGTCTTAGATTTGTTTTTTTTCTTACTTTAGTCTTCATACTCTGATTAGTTGTCAAATATCACGAATCGTAAGCCACAAATTTCTCATACCAAAGCAAAAACTAAACTAAAATAGAAGAAACTAGATCATATAAGACTACTTCGATACACAATTAATATTCCAATCTACTTCCATTTTCTTTTTTTGACATAAACCTCACTCCTGGTCTCTTTCTTTCAATTCTTCTAAATCAAATTATAGTTTAATGTTTTCACGTGGTCTGACACGTGACGGAATATGATCTCACCTTTAATGCCACTAGTTCCTACTTCACTTAGACTCCCCACAATAACAGCCCACAATTGTCCATGAACGACTCACTCTTTGATATACCCACTAGGGTGTTATCACCATCACTAAGCATCGAGTCGGGGCTTGATTCGTATTCCTCGCGATCGTCTACACCCATCAGAAAGCACCGATTTGATGATCGGAGCCAGACCCGAATTGGGCTTCAATTGAAAGCACATTCTGCCGTTTACGACGGCCACAAATCATCCTTTTCATTGAATCACTCTCCACTGGCTGAACATCATGACGATATCTTGAAATGGTCCGAGACTGGTTCCATCAATCATGTTATTAACTCGCCTGAATTCATCTCCCTTCATGGAACAGTAATATATGTGGAACCATCAGCCTTATATATCACAGTGGGTACAACCACAGGGCTGGTAATTGGATTCAATTATCATCAGAAGATTGAGTTTGTCTTGGAAGGAAATGATCAAGCTCTTAGCTGTGTCTGTTTCACATCTGACTCCACCTTTTTGGCGGCTGGTTCCACAAATGGAGAGATCAGGTTATGGGACCTTGAAGAGGTAGTATCTCCTACAACCGCATTGGCTCCTTATCATACTATATATCCAATTTCACTCCAAGAAAGATTTGGAAAGAACGCACAGGGCCACGTTCAAGGGTCTCCTATCATCAAACTTGCATTTATTGGAACACTGAATTCTCAATTGGTGTCTACAGACCTTTCTGGATTAATGTTTTATCATATGGGGGTAAAGACCTTGATGAAAAAATTGTTTGTGTCCCAGAAAATATTGGGAAAGAATGACTCCAATATCAATGATCCCAAATTCATTATTCATGGCTGCGAAATCTTACCAATTGGAACTTCACCTCAGATAACTGATCAGTTGGGAGTCATGGCTATAACCACAGAAAACTTGGTATTGATTGTTTCGCTTCTTTCTTTAAACAACACCAAAAATATCAATCTCATTACTCACTTTAAATTAGGTAAATCTCGCCATGTTATAGACCTGGATGATCCTTCTATCAATTTAAACTGGTTCCCATGTATGAAGAAACGTGATGGTGTTGAAAATGCCAGATTAGCATATTCTTGGAATAATTTAATTACTGTTGTGGAACTTCAAAACAATATGTTACCCAACAATCTAGTGAGCATAATCGATGATTTGAAAGATAAAGATAAAGGTATTCCAAAATTACCTATGGAAAGAACTTGTCGTTGGTCCACCAGTAAAGATGAAAAGGTTGTCATGGTGAAATGGATAACATCCACATTATTATTCATATTTGTTAAAAGAGGTGAAGACATATCCCTTAAAGTTCTCTATTATCTGAACCATGAAAAGGCATCACTTCAGGTCATACCAGTACATCATTCTCTAGAATTGACCTTCGATCCTATAAAGTACAACCAATCATCCATTGCCCTCAATAGCTATGATAACTCCATCAAGTGTGTTAAACAAAGACTCATAGTGATGATCTCCAAACAGATCTATATTGGGAAGCTTTTAAATTGGGCAGATATTTTAGTGAGCCTTTTATCACTGGGAGAATATTCAAAAGCATTAGTCACCGTCAACGAATTCTACGATCCTTCTAACACAGCAAAATTAATTCTTATAGGTTTGCCAAATGATATTAGTGCTAGAGCAGAATTATTGACTCCTTACTTATTCCAAATCATGAAAGAAGCTATTATTCCTATTTTTACCAAAGAAGATTCTCCTAGTACTTATCTTAAATTATACTTACACTTGATCTCAATTATAAAGAAGAAGGAAGATGTATTGGTGGACATTCTCTCTGAGATTTTTGATCATTATCCCAACCAACCAGAGTTCTTTGAGCATCTTGAACCGTATATCTTGGCCAACCAAATATTATCGTTATCACCAACAATCCTCAATCTGTTGGTTCAGCACTACATTGAAGTTGATAAGGGTATTTTGCTCACCGAGATCTTGTGTATTGTAGACACAAGAATGTTGAATATTGATGCAACACTCAGTCTCAGTGAGAAATATAATCTTCGTGAATGTTCCATTTATATCTGGAACTATATTCTTGGTGATTACCAGACACCATTGGTGGATTTTATTCGTGATTTCCTAGACAAAAGATACCTTGCACAAGAGGATGAGTACCTCAAAGCATATACATATATGTCTTTCATAATGACAGGAAGACAGTATCCTATAGACAGATTTATCGAAGACGATGTGAGGGCAAAAAATGACATATGTCAGATCCTATTCAGTTCTACATATATCACCTGGCCAAAGGGATCTGAAAAATTACTAGAAGTGGGAAACGACCTGACAATTTTTCCATATCTCTACTTGTTCCTTAGAACTAATTCGTTTGAGATGTTATCAACATTGAATGAATTTTTCGAAGACCCCAGCTTGAACGAAGGCATTGTATTTTCTGGGTATATCATTACTCGTCAGTACATTATTGAGGCCCTATTAGATATTTATGAGTCGGATGAATTTAATACTTTTGATCGTTGTCAATTGTCTATCTTTATCGGTAGAAATTACTCCAAATATTCTCAATTCATCAGGCTTTCAGAGCTGGTTCTTAACCAGGTGGTTAACTCATTGTGTGACAATACTGATGAAACTATCAGTAGTGACTGCGAGTTGGCACTTCAAAGCTTGCTTCCTTATTATGAACCATATAATGACGATTTTCTATTGGAAAAGCTTCGTATTGCAAAATACTATAATGTGTTGATCGACATATATCGTTCACATGGAAAGTATGCTCAAGTATTGGAAATCTGGTTGATGAAGACCGATAACCATTTGGAGTCTTTGGGAAATATCCTTGAAAATTCCTTTATAATGACCAAAAACCCTACAGATAGACTTAATTTAATGAAGGTAATTAAGGAAAATTATGAAAAATTGGCTGCTGTTGGTTTGGCAAGTTTGAGTGACTTGATTAACCAATACAACCCGAAGCTCAATTTGGAAGTTTTACAATTTAAAGATGAAAGACTTGCTTTAGAGTACATGAAACACTTCTTCAACCAGAATAAAGCCAAGGAAATAAGAAGCGATCTTATTGTGAAATATGTGGAATTGTTGTGTGAATATGAAGGAGATGGGGTATATGATGTGGTTGAGAAATGGGTTGGTAAATTAAAGAAACACAAGCTGACACCCTCACACACTGCGAATACGACTACCAATTCTAATGATTCCAGTCATTTTGCAGCCATAGAAGCCATACTTAAAAAGCACAACCAGATTGAATCTATATCACTTGTGCAAGTAAAGAAAGAGGATTATTCACTTGCTCTTCAAACAATTCTAGATTTTATGTCTGCAAACAAATTACTTCTTGATATGGAGAGTATGGAGCAAAGATATAAGAGACTTTTGAAAATGGCCATGACAATTTGTGAGCTTCCTGGTACATTCCATAAGTATGACGATGAACTTAGTTTGAATGAAAGGTTGTGGCTTGATTTAATTGGTGGTTTGATAACAATGACTAGTGGAATCAATGGTAAAGCACATGATTTCTTGAACAAATGTGTACATGAGTCTTTCAGAGCTATCAGTGACACCAAACTTAATCCTGGTGATCGGAATGAAGATTCATTCCTTCGGATATTCCACAAGATATTGAATTCTGAAACTGGTGAACTGGATTCTGCTGCCACTGCAATTGCTACATTGGCAAATATAAGAGATATACTTCAGGAAGTATTTGTATCTTATTCTTATGAAGGAGAAATGATGGATATTTCTCTCCGTATGCTAAATAAGCAAATCCACAAGAGTATGACTATTATTCAAGCTGATGATGTGAAAGGATGGGTTCCTGCAAAAGCATGTTCAGCTTGTGGAAAGGCATTATGGGGTCCAGACATTTCACCAATTCATCAGGTAGCTTGGGAAAGAAGTCAAGAGAATAAGTTGTATCTTGCTGGTTCCAAGCGTGCTAGACCTATGGAGGAAACTGCTGGAAAGGTGGTCTTGTTTAAATGTAGTCATGGTTACCATATGGAGTGTATGGGATGGGGAGAAATGGTCTGTGTGATAGAACAATCAAAGGACCAAGAAATAAAAGCATGAAATGGATGTTAAAAAAAAAAAAAACCAAAAGTAATTTAGGTAAATAGCATATGTTATTAATAGATATGCTCGATATGAGCTAGTATACAATGACTTATCTGTAGGTATAGTGGAATTCAGCCTAGATATGATGATTTTTTGCAGCTTTATAGTTGCAAATGATTGATTTCCGAGGGTGAATAGAAGTACTAATTTTACCAGCTATAAACTCACCAAAATTAAAATTAGAAAGAGCTGCGATATTCTGAAAAACTGATATTGAAATTAAGTTAGTTTTTTATTGTATCGGGTTGTATTTAGAGTTTCTGGTGGTCTTTTTCTTCAGATTATTGGTTACCGGAACTCTCAAGAAGTGAAATAATCACATGACCACACTTTCATACTAGTGCCAAACCACAAGTACCTAAGGTCAACAAGGCTTAGGGTACAAGGTTCGAAGATTATGTAAGTGATTAGAAGATCAAGAGTACCTACAGCAACACGGTTTAGGGCACAAATGTGTGTTTTTGCAGGACATGTTCCAAGGTGAAACACTAAATAGCAAAGATTTACAATTTCGTCAATTGTTCTATGACGAACGGTCTAAGGAGTCGAAACAAACAAACTCATTATGTAACGAACATTCTGAGTACCCAAACATTGGACAAACCTTTTGATTCACAAAATGGGACGATTCGTCTACCACAATTTAAAACCATTTGGGACCAAAAATGAATCAATTATCGAAATGGTTATGAGACCACAAGCAAAACATTCACTACGTTATCAATATTGGAGTGAAAAGTTGGGGGAAGATATGGGGACGAAGATAAGTGTTGAACATGGTAATAGAAGCAGAGAGTCACAGGGATCGGACTTTTCGCTATCAGGGGGGAAGAAAGAGCGTTTCTTTGTGGTGAAGCATGCGTGGCTCGGTTATATAGTCTAGTTCGTTTATATAATCGACTGATGATCAACAACAAGAAGAACCATTTTGTAGTGATGCTTTGTGTAGATGCATGCATTATGCGCACAATAATAGCTATTAATTTACGATTTACGTCAACTCCGCTCATCCCCCCAAGGATCCTTAAGTACCTATTAAATGGTTCGATGATCTAATACGGTAAGATTGCTGGTATTGAAAGTTTTTTGGTGATAACTGGCATGTTTAAGGTTACTTATAACCCCCCTTGGAATGGGGCTACCAATGGTTCTAGAAACCAAGCAACTATCGCAATGAGCATTGGCATCGCCCTATATGCACCCCTGGGCTGTGACAGCGATCGTCTACACACACCCACACACACTCACACTCACACAAACAGTGAGAAAGACTACTTTCCAAACCCATACACTTCTCAAACACATAGATAAACAAAATGGGTATAGATTATATACGAACACCACATACACTCTCCACACACTCTCTATACACACACACCACACCACTTGGGGACCATTTGTTTGTGTTGTTGTTGTGATCGTGATTGTAACCCTTTTTCCGCCTCCTCTAAGTTTTTTCCTCAGCCTGATCCAGGTTCCCGCGCCCTTGCCTCATATTACCCGATTTGGCATACACTAAACACTCTATAAATAGGAAATCAATAAACTTTTAGTTCCTGCTCATATTTAATTATAGCGCTCGTCTCATTTCCGTCAACATTACGGTTGTCACCTTTTACCGTACAACATCCCCCAAATCCTTTATTATACTCGATCAAAGGGCCCTCCTTTTTTCCCGACTAGTGTGTCTCACCCTTGCCCCTCCCCCTCGTCGTGCCCCCTCGTCTTGTTAACCAATTTTTTAATTTAAATTTTTTTGGTTCTGATTCACAAATTTTAAAAACTTGATCCCATACGACCCGCCCCTTCGCACACGTGATCCCATTTCATCGCTTTTTCAAAAACCTAGCCCAAATCTATTATCTATAATTCCCCTATAACCACTTAACAAATGGATAGGTCAATGGAAGACGATTTATTCGATGATGACATGATGGCCGGTGGTGCTTCTGCCGGTTCCAGTGGAACATCCGACTCTTCTAATCCTGCTAATGGTGGTACTAACGGTGGTGCTAATACTACTACTACTACTGGAGGTTCTCTGCTGCTGAGATCTCAAAGTAGAGGTCCAAATGGTACTTCTACTACTCCTGTAATGGAACAAGGACGTCGTTATTCTTCAATGAATCATGGAGTCTATTCTCAATCTGTTCCTCATTCTATGGGAATCGGTAGTCACTCCAGAACTCATTCTATTAACATGGCATCTAGAGTTCCTTCTAGAACTCATTCTAGACAATCATCTCAACACTTTTTACCAGGAATGGCTGGTATGCCTCCTGGTATGCCTGGTATGCCTCCTCCAGGTGGTCCAGGTTTTGATGAAGGAATGTATCCTCTTCAAAATAACCCATTTTATGGTACTGCTTATATGCCACATCAACTGCCTCCTACTTCTCAACAATATCTTCCAAGTTTCAACAGTCCTCAACAACCTTATGGAATGCATCCACAAATGTTTGGTCATAACCCACACTCAAGTTCTGGTTATAGTACCATTGTAGATGATGATGCTGATTTGTTTCATGAAAAAATGCCTCGTAATCAATCATTAACTAGTGTTAATTCCCCAATGAGAACTAAAACAGTGGCTTTTAGAGAAACTGAACCTGAATATCCTCCAAGTGCATACAGTCCAAGAAAGGCTTTAATGGATGATGCTAACCAATATGAATTGGAACGTATTGATAGTATGGATATCAATAATCCTTCTGGTTCTCGTGCAACTGGTATGAGTCGTAATTCTTATCCTATGCGTCCTTATTCCAATATGATGACTTTCACTGGTGATAATTATATGCTTAATGAGCTTGAAGATGCTGAAGAAGGTGATGATTTCGATCCATTTGATGATGATGAATCCTTATTCTCTGAAACAGGTGAAGATTTAATTAAAAGAGGTAACACCATCAAAAGAGGTAATACTATCACCAGAAAACCCCAAAAGACTACTTTAGGAACCGATGATTCTGTCATTGAAATGGAAGAAGAAGATTTCAAGCCTCGTTTGAACTATACTAAAACCATTAAAAAGGCCAAGTTGGTCAATGGTAATTACGTCATTGATTGTCCTGTTCCAAGATCTTTATTGGAATCTTATGGTCAAAAAGTCACCGATGGTGGTCGTGAAATGGCCTTTATGAGATATACTGGTGCAACTTGTGGTCCTTCTAATTTCCAAAAATTCAATTACAACTTAAGACAAGCTTTATATGATCCACCAAGAGAAACTGAAATTATGGTCTGTATTACCATGTATAACGAAGATGAAATCTTATTGGCCAAGACCTTGAAGGGTGTTTTTGAAAACATTAAAAACTTGACCAAAAGATCTGATCCAGCATGGGGTGAAGAATCTTGGAAGAAAATTGTGGTTTGTATTGTCAGTGATGGTAGAGTTGCTTTAAACCATAGATCTAAGGTCTTATTATCTGCATTGGGTGTTTACCAAGATGGTTATGCCAAATCTAAGATCAATGATTCAACTGTTAAGTCACATATTTATGAATATACTTCAACTGTTGGTATTGATGTCGTTAGTGATAAAGTTCATTTGGCTCCAAACTCTAGTCCTGTTCAAATGGTTTTCTGTTTGAAAGAAAAGAATTCTAGAAAGATTAACTCTCATAGATGGGCTTTCCAAGCCTTTTGTCCAATTCTTAACCCTAAAGTTGTTATGTTATTGGATTGTGGTACTAAACCTTCTAAAGATGCATTCTATTACTTATGGAGAACTTTCCGTGATCCAACCGTGGCCGGTGCTTGTGGTGAAATGAGAGCTGGTTTAGGTCGTGGTAATAAATTATTAGCCAATCCATTAGTGGCTGCTCAAAATTTCGAATATAAAATTTCTAATATTTTGGATAAACCTATGGAATCGGTATTTGGTTTTATTTCTGTGTTACCTGGTGCTTTCTCTGCTTATAGATATGAAGCATTATTGAATGTTGATGGTGAAGGTCCTTTGGAAAAGTATTTCAAGGGTGAATATCTTCATCAATCTAATCAAATTGATCTTAACGATGGTGAAGAAGATGATGAAAAATACATTAAAGAAAGAAACTATCAAGAAGCTGGTATTTTCACCTCCAATATGTACTTGGCCGAAGATAGAATTTTGTGTTTCGAACTTGTGGCTAAAAAACATCATAAATATGTGTTAAGATATGTTAATGAAGCTAAGGCCGAAACTGATGTTCCAGAACAACTTGATGAATTTATTTTACAAAGAAGAAGATGGTTGAACGGTTCTATGTTCGCCGCTGCTTATGCTGTTTTCCATTGGACCAAGATTTGGAAATCCGATCATGGTTTATTCAGAAAATTATGGTTACAATTGGAATTTTACTATCAATTGGTCACTATTTTGGTTTCTTGGTTTTCATTGGCTTCTTTCTTCTTGGTGTTCAGAATTTTAACTGCTAATATTGGTGCTGAAGATATTCATTTCGATACGGGTCGGTACTTGGCTGTTATATTCCTTTGGTTCTATGTTGGATGTGTTGTTTGTACCTTCGTTTTGTCTTTTGGTAATACACCAAGAGGTACGAAAAAGTTTTATTTGGTAATCGCGGGTATATTTTCATTCTTGATGGTTTATATGATGTTTTCAGCTATTTTATTGGCCGTTCATACGGTTAATATGGTTATAGATAAACATAAAGATGATTTCTCGGTTAGTATGGTTTTTACTAATGGAAAATTCAGAGATTTAGTGGTTTCTATGGTTTCTACTTATGTCTTATATTTCGTCGGTGCATTCTTATATGGTGAACCATCATTTATGGTTACTTCATTCGTTCAATATGTTGCCTTATCACCAAGTTATATTAATATTTTGAATATTTATTCTTTTGGTAATATTCATGATGTTTCTTGGGGTACTAAAGGTGTTGTTGAAGCTAAGGATTTAGGATCTGCAAAATCCACTGGTGTTAATAAAGATGAATTAGTCATGATTGCACCAGGATTATCTGAAGAATTAAATGATACATACTTGAATCAATTGGAAGAATTAAGAGCTGATGCTCCTCCAGTTGTTGAAACTAATATCAGAAAACAAAAGGATGATAATTATTATGCATTTATTAGAACCATTACTGTTTTAATTTGGATGTTAACCAATGCTATCTTAATTGTGGTTGTGTTGGAATCTGCTGGTCTTGATACTTTGACTGGTGACATCTCTGTTAATAAGGATGGTTCCATTCACGGTAATTCTGAAGTTTTCTTGACTATCATTTTATGGATTGTTGCGGGTTTGGCGTTGTTTAGATTCATTGGTTGTGTCTTGTACTTGATTTTCAAGTCTTTCAGACCAATCAAATGGAAGTTATTGGCCAGAAAGGAGTTAAAGAAGGCCAACAATAGTGGTTAATGGTGTATATGGATTAACAAAGGAAATACGAACTTTTTAAAATGTAGATTTACGAGCTATAATTGTAGAATAGTGGGTTTACTCTATCTATCTTTGGTCTACTATTGATATAGTCACGTGACTTTCTACATCCTAATTTAGCCACTGTCACAACATGGAAATTTAGGATGCTAGTAGTGGTTCCTCCAAAAGTGGGCTACCAATTTATTCTGTTTGGGTAGTTTTTGAGGGAATAATTGTGGAGAGTATTAAACTGTAAATTAGAGTATGCTTGCAGTTTAAGGTAGGTTAGCCATTACTGGTTCGAATACTGGAGTTTACTAGTGTGGTGGAGCCCATGTCGCATGGCGGTGTCTCGCCAATGTCGCTATTTCGGGGCTGGCCAATTTCAGGCAACAAGTGCATTTTCAGTTCTGCTACAACCTGTTTGACCAGTAGATCTCGAAACAGAAAAAATTGCGTCTGTTTTAATGTGCCAGGGCAACAATAGCTCCTGTTATGCTTCCAGTGCAGTAACACCCATGCACCAATAGTTAAGAAGCCCTATTGACTCGACCCCTCCTCTTGACTGTAGTGCACTTGACCAAAGTTAGTTTCTTTGTCCATTGGTACCTGGCTAATTTTACTTAACAAGGAAGTGTAATTTATGCTTAATTTTACCGAATAGGTCTACTATTGTATACTTTTGTAGATAGGATTCCTAAAGACAGATGAAGCGTAGAACTCGAGGATGACAGTACTGCATAGTCTTTCCGAATGAAAAGATGAAATGTCTGATTATGATAATAGGCAGACACAACTTGGAAGGGATGAATAGGTTTTGGTAGTGGGCCAATTTTAATCAACCAATGAAATTACAAGCAGGAAAAGTGTTAGATCACTACAAAGTAAAACTAAAAACTAGTACTATAATTATCACTGTAATTAAGTCTGCGATGAGCTATTAACTCGTGGGACCTTTATCTCTTCCCAATTAGTAGTGCTCATCTCAGGCAGCCACACTTGGGTGACGATCTTATCTTAATTGGAAACAATTTATACCCTAAAAAATTAATTTTTTTCTGAAAATCTTGAATTTAATCAAAATTTATAAAAAATTAGAAAATAGAAACGCCTCTCGTAAAAACCTAATGATAAAGGTTATCTGATCTTTTTTTAGGTAGATAACATTGTAGAAGTTATAACCGAGGACTCCATGGATTAAAGGATTAACTACGTTATTTGAAGGGTCCAGTTATAGAAAATTGGGATAGGTTAAAAAGGGTTTACGAGGGGGTCGTCCATTGGCCCAACACACGTTTATTGAGCCAATTTGTTTGTTCGTTAATCTTTCCATCGTTCCATGGGTACCCAAGGAATTATCGCTTAAGCCAGTGAAGTACGAGATCTTGGGTCAAATGCAGGAACGCTTGATTACATAACAATTTCACCTAATTATCCGAATTAGTATAACACATTAATCTGCAAGATGCTGGTTCAAAGATGTCATAAATAAGAAACGTGTTTCGAGGCCCTTGGGGGCGTACACCTGTATCTAACTCCATTAGGAACAATCGCCCTAACCTGATGTTTGTTTGAATAGAAATGAATATTATAATAATTATTTTGGATATGCTTGTGCTTCACGTGATGAGATGCCCACCCAATCAAGCGATGCCCTTACCATACATATGAAATGCCCCACCTAATGCCCAGAATATGAAGAAATGAGTAAAAGTAGAACCCAGCGATGTCCCCACGTGTGTGGTACCTCTGGTTATAAGAGTGATAAAGTGACAAAACGACAAAAGTGGGGGGAGTACGAGTCCCGGAAACCTTTAGCGACAGGAACCGGACTGGTTGAAGAGAGAGACCCCTTCGGATTAAGCTTAATCAGGGACTAGGTTATAGCACTTAGGCTCGGCGATTACCTAAATGGTTCGAGGACCTTAAGGCCCAAGTCTAATCAGACAAAAAAAAATTTTTCATTGGTGGCACACACCAATGTTGTTGCGTCATATTAACCGGTAGTAAGCGCATTCTAACGGGTATGTAAGTGGATAGCGGCGGCGTCATAAAAAAAAAAAAAGAAGATCGATTAGTTGTCGTGTGCCTTTAGAGTGTAGCCCTGGTGTTGAGAATTGCCTCCACTCAATTGCCTCCCCCTCAATACCCCGGTTACTAGTGGATGAACTACCCCGAATTGGCTAAATTCTTGTAACCTTTGAAAATTTTTTCTGGTTGTCTGCAGCTTAATTTTGATATCTTATTGGTGGTGAGACCGGGCCGATAAAACGTAATTATGTCTATAGTGTGGAGAGGGTGTGGAGATAATTAAGGCCGTCGCCGTCCAGACCCGTAAAGGCCCGGAACTAGGAAACCCAAACTTCAAACTTTAGTCCCAGAACGATGAACGCCGAAGACGTAGAACCGTTGCAAAATATCAAGAAAAAAAAAAAAGAAAATTTGCAACTTCTAACAAATGACAAATAAACTATATCACACTATCATTAACTAGACCCTATATATTAATTTATGGTATTGAATAATATAATTAATTAGTTAATTAGTCAATTAGTTAGTTAGTTAGTTGGGGTGGCATTTTGAATTAGTGTATACATATTACTTGTGGCAACTTGTGGCAACTTGCAACTTGTAGAAAGATGTAGAAGCTCTCTGTATGTGTCTGTAAGGAAGTAATGTAGCATACGTAACGGTCAGATTAACCAGGGACAACGGTAACTAAACCTTTAGTAAGGGTGCAAAAGAACCTACATCATTTTGCCACAACCGAACCTGTATGACTCCGATCATTGGGTGTCACCGAGACCGAGATCAATTCGCCGTTCTGTTTAGTACTACCAAGAGACCATAACTCGGGTGAGCGATTTTTCTCATTGGTAAATCGAAGTGTTGAGAAAAAAAAATGCAAATGTGACACACACACTAGCAGTAACCGGAATTAACAAGGAAAGCGAATAGTGCCAAGGTAGCCGAGACATCTTGCGCGGGTGGGGTCAATCTCCACGGTGAGAATCGGAAGAACTGACCAGGAACAAATTGTCGAATTCTTGTTGGATGGTTTTTGACCCCCCACCAACCTACACATACAAACATACAGAAATACAAAAATACAAATATACAAATAGAACAAATTTTTTTTTTGTTCAGAGGGGTATACTATTGTTTGAAGGGAATATGACACTATATACATTTTTGGTTAATACAGTAGTTCCAGGCACAGGGCTATTATGATGGCGGCGGCGGGTTGAGATTAACCCATACAAACATACAAAACCATAACGTAGAACCATAATAAAAAAAATATCGACATCGCTGGGCACCGACAATCATGCACACCATTGCATGTTGCGCTATCTATTTACCTAATTGGAGGGCGGATACATCAAGTCCGAGTGTCTGACAGACACAAACGACGAGTCAAAAAAAAAAAAAGAAAAAGAGGGCTTTAAAGAATAACAGGGTCGATATAAGGCTTTAGGGTTTAACGACTCGGTATACCCATGGAAAAAGTGTACCATTGACGTCGTGTGGACGAATTTAACCGGGGTGGCCGACATTTGAAGAGGAGTTAGATGGAGGAAGTCAATTTATCTTGCATTGATTAGTAGCAACTTAATTTCAGATTATGTACTGGCTCCTGTGCGTCTCCACAGTGCGGTCAAGAGGGGTGTATGAAAAATAGAACTAGATTATGGATACAATGTCCAGCGTTTTCTCAACAGAATGAAAAATTCTGCTATACCAGTACATTTGAGAAAGCCCAGCACAATTCCAGAACGAGTAGGTCCAGCAACTAGGCGGGGCAAGTATCGAGCATAAAAAACCAGTACATGAAATGAAATAAAATAAGCAGAACCAGAATAGAGATTAAGTAATAACCAGAGTAAAATAAATTTAGAATCAAATGAAGAGAGATAGGTCGGAAATAACCCCAAGGTTAGTAATCTGTAGACTAGATTTACCCATGGACAAACTTGTTTAGTAGGGTAAAAGAAGTCATAATAAAAAAAAAAAAAACCATAATAATACCATAATAAACCATAATAAAATAGTAGATAGGATCGGCAGTAGCGGAAACTCGGTCAACCCAAATAAGGTGAACCGAACACTTTTTTGGAAAACCGGTCCTGATAAAACAGATGTTTGTTTCCTAATTGGTACTCATCACGTGGCAGGGTATTACTTACGGTGGCAAGTGGGGAGCCCACGCTCCCAACCTCATCTTCCCGAAAAAAAGAAAACATCAATAATTCATTAACCAAACTGAGCACAAAGACAAACAAACAGACAAAAACATAAAATCCCTCAAGCAATTATTGGCTATCAGGCCAAGCATAACATGCAGACACAAATTTTTTAACCATAAAAAAAAAGAAAAAAAGAAACTACAGTTTGTCGACAAACATCTTACCTAACTAATCAGCCGTATTCTGGCATAATACCATAATCTGCTAAACAAAATTGCAAAACCTCCACGGATCCCCCCAATTTGGCACTATATATATCCATCAATATCCGGCCCACTTGTTGTAAATTTTTTTCTCTTTTGTTTCTTCGTTTTTGGTTTGTCTTATATCCATAATGAGTGCTACTGAACCAACTAACGAAAAGGTTGACAAGGTCGTCTCCGATGACGAAGAAGAAGACATTGACCAATTGGTCATGGACTTACAATCCAACCAAAATGCTCTCGAATCTGATGATGAAGAAGAAGAACAAGGTTCTTTCAAGGCTGTTCCAGAAGAATTATTAAAGACTGATCCTACTACTGGTTTAACCGAAGAAGAAGTCCAAAAGAGAAGAAAGAAGTACGGTTTGAACCAAATGGCTGAAGAATCTGAAAACATGGTTTTGAAGTTCATTATGTTCTTCGTTGGTCCAATTCAATTCGTCATGGAAGCCGCTGCTATCTTAGCTGCTGGTTTAGAAGATTGGGTCGATTTCGGTGTTATTTGTGCCCTTTTGTTATTGAACGCTTTCGTTGGTTTCATTCAAGAATACCAAGCTGGTTCCATTGTTGATGAATTAAAGAAGACTTTAGCTAACACTGCTAACGTTGTCCGTTCTGGTAAGATTATTGAAATTCCTGCCAATGAAATTGTTCCAGGTGACATTTTACAATTAGAAGATGGTACCGTCATCCCAACTGATGGTAGAATTGTTTCTGAAGATGTTTTATTACAAGTTGATCAATCCGCTATTACCGGTGAATCCTTGGCTGTTGACAAGAGACACGGTGATGCTACTTACTCTTCCTCTACTGTTAAGACTGGTGAAGCTTTCATGGTTGTTACCGCCACTGGTGACTCTACTTTCGTTGGTAGAGCTGCTTCTTTGGTTAACAAGGCTGCTGCTGGTACTGGTCACTTCACTGAAGTCTTGAACGGTATTGGTACTACTTTATTGGTTTTCGTTATTCTTACTCTTTTGGTTGTCTGGACTGCTTGTTTCTACAGATCCGTTAAGATTGTTCCAATTTTGAGATACACTTTAGCTATTACCATTATTGGTGTTCCAGTTGGTTTGCCAGCTGTTGTTACCACCACTATGGCTGTCGGTGCTGCTTACTTGGCTAAGAAGCAAGCTATTGTCCAAAAGTTGTCTGCTATTGAATCCTTGGCTGGTGTTGAAATCTTATGTTCTGATAAGACCGGTACTTTAACCAAGAACAAGTTATCTTTACACGAACCATACACTGTTGAAGGTGTTGAAGCTGATGACTTGATGTTGACTGCTTGTTTGGCTGCTTCTAGAAAGAAGAAGGGTTTGGATGCTATTGACAGAGCTTTCTTGAAGTCTTTGATTGACTACCCAAGAGCTAAGGCTGCTTTGACTAAGTACAAGGTTATTGAATTCCAACCTTTCGACCCTGTTTCCAAGAAGGTTACCGCTATTGTTGAATCCCCAGAAGGTGAAAGAATTATTTGTATCAAGGGTGCTCCATTGTTCGTCTTGAAGACTGTTGAAGATGACCACCCAATCCCAGAAGATATCCACGAAAACTACCAAAACACTGTTGCTGAATTTGCTTCCAGAGGTTTCAGATCTCTTGGTGTTGCCAGAAAGAGAGGTGAAGGTCACTGGGAAATCTTAGGTATTATGCCATGTATGGATCCACCAAGAGATGATACTGCTGCTACTGTTAACGAAGCTAGAAGATTAGGTTTAAGAGTTAAGATGTTGACTGGTGATGCCGTTGGTATTGCTAAGGAAACTTGTCGTCAATTAGGTTTAGGTACTAACATTTACGATGCTGAAAAGTTAGGTTTATCCGGTGGTGGTGACATGGCCGGTTCTGAAATTGCTGATTTCGTTGAAAATGCTGATGGTTTCGCTGATGTTTTCCCACAACACAAGTACAATGCCGTTGAAATTTTACAATCTAGAGGTTACTTGGTTGCCATGACTGGTGATGGTGTTAACGATGCTCCATCTTTGAAGAAGGCTGATACTGGTATTGCTGTCGAAGGTGCTACTGATGCTGCCCGTTCTGCTGCTGATATTGTTTTCTTGGCTCCAGGTTTGTCTGCTATTATTGATGCTTTAAAGACTTCTAGACAAATTTTCCACAGAATGTACTCTTATGTTGTTTACCGTATTGCTTTGTCCTTGCACTTGGAACTTTTCTTAGGTTTGTGGATTGCTATCTTGAACCACTCCTTAGATATTGATTTAGTTGTCTTCATTGCTATTTTCGCTGATGTCGCTACCTTAGCCATTGCTTATGATAACGCTCCTTACGATCCAAAGCCAGTTAAGTGGAACACTCCAAGATTATGGGGTATGTCTATTATCTTGGGTATAATCTTGGCTGTCGGTACTTGGATTACTTACACCACTATGTTGGTTAAGAAGGGTGGTATTGTTCAAAACTTCGGTTCTATTGATGGTATTTTGTTCTTACAAATTTCCTTGACTGAAAACTGGTTGATTTTCGTCACCAGAGCTCAAGGTCCATTCTGGAGTTCTGTCCCATCTTGGCAATTATCTGGTGCTGTCTTCATCGTCGATGTTATTGCTACCTGTTTCACCTTGTTCGGCTGGTTCTCCCAAAACTGGACTGACATTGTTACCGTTGTTAGAACCTGGATTTTCTCCTTCGGTGTCTTCTGTGTCATGGGTGGTGCTTACTACTTGATGTCCGGTTCTGAAGCTTTCGACAACTTCTGTAACGGTAGACCAAGAAAGCCACAACAACACGACTCTAGATCCTTGGAAGATTTCCTCGTTTCTATGCAAAGAGTTTCCACTCAACACGAAAAGTCTTCTTAAATTAATTAATGATTAATTTTTATATCTTTAGACTTTTCTGTGTTTAATGGTGCGTGCTCCCTATGATTTAATGAATCAATTGTGGCAGCCCATTTAATATCCTAATTTTGTGGTTTGCGTTGATTTTTATTCAATATGGTGAAGACGCCCTTATATTCCCTTAAAGGAACTTGTCATCATTTAAAGGCTGCCAATAGAGTGATGTTTATTAAAGTCAGTTTGATTCCCCCCCTTGTGCTGATGTTTTAATGTTATCTCTATTGTGGTTCTTTGATTCCCCTAATTTTATTTTCTCCCGTCATTTTTTTTTTAGTAATTCGTTACAGTAATAATAGATAATAATATAAAAACTTAACTGTAGATTATAGATAGAAGAGAAGAAGATTGAAGAAGATTGTTACAGAGTAATAGCGTTATCATCTTCAAAGTGTCTTGTTCTACTTGTTTAAAGTCACTTGATGGTTGGCTTTTAGAGTTTGATAAGCGATGCGTCGATGCATTGGATTGATGTTGATAGGTATGGAATGTTCTTTTCTTGATGTCTCTGCATGATGCTGCATGTTCAATCTATTTAATTGAGGAGAACCAGATAAGAGTTTTTGGGTAAAGAAACCAGCAAACTGGATGGGGTAAACCTACAACCCACTTATCCAGAGTTCCAGCTTTCTAATGGACTTCTTTGTTTGACAGATATTGTTAGTTATGGGCCCCAAAAAACAGTTAGTTCCAAGCTTTTCAAAAGCTATTTTTCAACAATTTGTTGTATGCATTGATTGTACGTCGAGTGATAACTGAGCGAAAAGTGAAGGAATTTGGACAATCTTCCCTATGGGCGGATAATACCCCTCAAAAATACCGCGAAACCAGTCCCTCCACTCACTGAAAGCATCGAACCAACAATCTTATAAATAGTTAGGGTGCATAACAAGTATTGTTAGAATAGTATTTTTTGGGGTTATTTCTTGGATTTCATCTTATTCTTCACTTATTGGTACCTGTTTTTTATTTCATTTGGAATATATACTACTTACTTTGCATATTTTTCTATGCATTGACCAACCAAATGAGAGGGGATCCAATTTAAGAATCTTTAGAGATGAGTGACGCTGTTCGGCATTTCTGGAACTGACATTCCCACATTCCATGCAATAAAACCGAATAATATCTAACTCCGTATAAGTGTGAAGTGCCTAGGTTTTTCAATCAGTTTAATTCAAATTTGGGGGTGGATGAGGGATGAGGGATGAGGGATGAGGGTGGGGACTTGAGGGGTGTTCGGTGCTAACGGGAATTCTGTTTGGCACTTTACACTCAATTATACGATGGATCTACAAGTGTGCCTGCCGGTTCAACTCGGTAGACCTGCTGGTGATTGAACTTTGATGAAAAATCAGACATTAATATTCCAAATCTTATGCATCTTCTCGTTTGTAACAATTATTGTCGGTCATCATTTTTATCGTTCGTCTATTTTGATGTTTGAGGTACACCTTATAATTCTAGTCCCCATACTTTAAATTATGATACATTTTTTAATCGCAGTGCAGCTTAGAGTTCATTTCTTACAATTAACTGACTCTGCATTCTTTCCCACTCCCACTTGTTTCTAATATGACCTAACTTTCGTATATCGTAAATATTAATAGCAAACGTACCCACATCCCTCGTATTAATCCTACTTAGTCTTACATTAGCAATCTTCATCTATCATTGGTTCCCCTCCCGTAGCACGTGTATAACCATATTTTTTTTTTTTTTTGTTTGATAGGATAGAGGGAACTGACAAAAAATCCAAAACCAGTCCAAAAAGGTTAATATTATTAGCCCGACAAAAATGATTAAAAATATTGCAGGAGGCTGCCTTGTGTTAAAATCGACGAAAAAGGATCAATAAACCCGTCAAATATGGACAGTGTCGATCCTATAAACCTAACCAATTGGAGATTGAATAAAGTTAATTGGACCACAGTGGTACGAACGACTACAGGATGCATTTACATATGTGATCCTATGACAATAACCATATTAATATGGGCCAATATATGACGTCAAGAAGGGGTGAATGTTCTGGTCTGGTTTAGACATTCGGCATTTATATTCATCCACATTACCACCTATGAAAAATTGGGGGGTTTGACTCTGGTGCCTGAAGCTGAGGAGATTTAAAAAATGTCAAAGCGATGATCCAAAGGGATAAATAGAAAAAGAGGTGGTTGTACATTGTCAATGTAGAATAAACTATTAAAAGAGATAAGAGATTGAAATTGAGTATGTGTATTAATTACAGCAATATTTCATAAGTCAGAACTTACCCAGAAACCCACCAATTGAGGTAAAGTCTTGTTCAAATATCCCATTAGACTGCCAATTATAGACACTACCGATACTAATAACCAGACACAAGATCAACGATGAGGGGACCGATTGTCACAATCTAGTTATAGTCTTGTCTAATTGTGGTGTAGCTATTGTATCATTTGGGTGCGAAACACAACTGATAACCGTGGATAACAGGAAGTGTGGGAGCTTATAATTAACTAACATTGCTACTGACATCCAGACCTATCGTATAACACCCCATACATGACTAAAACCTAGTTTGGATTGGACGGGTAACAATCTCTGAAGTTCATTTATTGTCAGTCATTTTGCACCATGACCACGATAAGAACAAGCTGCAAAAGAACCAGCCCCAGACAAATAACGCAAGTATGCACAATCGAGCTACTACCAAAGGCTGAGATCAAGGAATGTATAAGTTGAATGCTATTGGCTATTTTTAATGTGTTTATTTCAGTCTAATGTCCCAGACACTTTTATCTTTGCTGGAAGGACTATATGAAATATCCATTTTTAGGTCACACGAGTTTGACGTTAATAAACGGATTTGTCGGGCACGTTTAAACTAATTAATTGCATTGGCAATTATCCGTGGAACCAGGAGCCAAGATCAGGGGATGATTACGATCTTGGCACCCAGTACCCGTGCCAGTCGTGAGTGTCTGATCTGACCATGTTCCAAGGGGTATAGCTCATGTGGCTTGGAGGGTTGTTAGAGTTCACTTAGTCAGGGACTTATCGCTCATGCATGAGTATTTATGTCTCACTATTTGGTCGCATCCTCAGGTCTCGTTCGCTAGTGGCCTCACCAGAGGTGTCACTCCGTCGCGAAGCCTCGCTAACAAGTCAATTATTTACGAGCTGAGCTACCACAACCGTGCCCTGTACTCTGGACTGGGGCCCACACTATACAGTCCCAGCCGGAACGCCTATATATACTGTGACACATTCCCATTCCTATGCCCACCAGCCCAGGCTTCTGAACCCTTCCATGTCAGTGGCATTTTTTCCCCACTAATTACGAGACACACGTCCAGGTCACTAGCCACTACTTGAATGATCCCAGTACCTTACCCGCATTTTCTGTTTGCGTACCTCTCCAGGTACTCGATGTCTAGCTCCATCTACATTCATACAACCCTTATGGAAAAAACATATAGTGATACCAGGGTCTGCTATGTATACACCCCTATACAATAGCCATCCCACAACTTCTACTGTAGCCACCCGCTACACCTCGTAACCCACAAGACCGTTGCCCTCCAGTCCCCTTCCACTGGTCACGGTCGTGTTCCAGTTCTGAAAATTTTTGGTCAGATCAACCCTACAAAATTTTTTTTTTTCTCTCTCCCTGTAGAACCACAGTATCGTCTCCACTCTCTCTATTGGTGTGACGCCTTCAAATTAGTTGTTCTGTCACCTTCTTTGAAAATATCCACCACGTCGTCTCGCTAGAACTTGGGTTCCGGTTGTTTAAACTTCCAACTATAAGTCAACACTACCTTAGGTCACGTCTACCTTCCTCTTGGTTACAGTATCCTGGCCCTAGTCCCCATCCTGATTGGTCCGCCAGATCACGTTACTATTTTTCGTTCTTCTCATAAAGCAATAAGATCGTTCCCTGCGAATTTCTGATTTTCTGATTTTCTTAGCGGCAATACTAAAGATTCAGTAATAACTACCTAAAAAAAAAAAAGAACATCCAAAAGCCCCATCCTTGTGACAGGCCCCACACCTTCGCCCCACAAACAACAATACAAAGTTATTCAACCTCCCCCTTCCCTTACGCCATCACCTTTTTAAAATAAAAAAAAATCTCTGGCTTGTGGTGCCATGACTACTAACTTACAGTCTCGTTCAGCGTCTCTTACTACTGATGATGCTTCAGCTCCATTGATTAAACCGTCTGGATTTAATTCCAAGACTGCCCTTCGTTCCGCCTCTATCGGTTCTAATTTCTTCCATAAGGATGCTTCCAACTTTTTCACCCTGGCTCCTTCTTCTACTGATCCAAATACTTCATCTAACTCTATGGATGATGATTTGGTAAGAGAACAAGATTCTGTCGCTGGTGGTCCAACCACGGCTTCTACCACAGGTACTTCAGTTACTGGTGCTTCTGCCTCTGCTACTGCTACTGCCTCTGCCACTGGTGAAACCGTTGAATCATCTTCTACTGGAGGTCCTGATTTAGATATCGTAGGCGCCTTGGGTAATCTTGATTTGGACGATGATTTCTCTTCTTTGTCTAAAAAGGAACATCAACACCATCATCCTCATCATGCTCATCAAAATCATCAATCTGGTGCTGAAGTTGATCCTCAAGTTCAACAATTTCCATTCTTATACGGTGGTGATTCCTCCAATTTTCAACACCCACAATTTTACCCTTATCCGCATCCTCATCAAGGCTCTGTTACTCCAAACCCTTCTGTTGGTGGCTTCGGTTCATCTACATTTGGTAACGTAAGTACTCCTTCAAGTACTTGGAATAGCAATTTTGTGCCTTCATCGGCTCCTCCTTTTGCATACGGATCATCAGAATCAGAAATTCCTTTGGTTAGACCTTTTGAATTACCTGAAGATACCAAACCTTCTAAGGATTCCTCATCCGATTCAAACAATTTGCACTTGCCATTTTCCACCCCTCCACCTCCTGCATCACAAATCCATTCATTTGGTGGAATCTTGGATACTCAATTTAACCCTTCATATGGTACCACTGGTCCAACTACCAACACCACCAATGATGGTAGTTCTCCTGAAAGTGATCTTGAATTTAATGAAAACAAGGTTAGATCTTCCTTTAGTGCCACAAATGCTCCATTTTCAAATGCTCCTCCTCCTTTGAATGGTGACAAGATTAATCAATCCCTTCCTCAATATCATCATTATCCAACTGGTTTCACTCCTCCTCCTCCAGCTCAAGATATGAATTTCTCTGGTTTGAAAGATAACCTTTCTGGTGTTCCTTTAAATATGATGCCAACTGGTCCAAATATGTGGAATCAACATCCAATGATGGCTCCACAAATTAATCCTTCTAACATGAGAAATAAATTTGCTGATAATAGAATCCCTCCTGTTTCTATGTCCATGGGTCCAAACTTTAATGGTCAACCAAATGGTCGTTTCAATAACCAAAATGGAAATGGTAATAATGGAGGTAGAAACAGATATGGTTTAAATGATGGTATGAATGTTCATCGTAAAATGCATAATAATCATAATAGAAGAAAAGGAGATGACGCTTCTAAATATGCCAATTCCAAGTTAGAAGATTTTACTGGTGAAATTTATTCACTTTGTAAAGATCAACATGGATGTCGGTTCTTACAACGTCAATTAGATTTAGGACGTGAAGTCGCAGAAGGTAAATCTAATTCTCCATCAGCATTAACTAATGATATTGCTGCTACTATGATTTTCAATGAAATTTATTTAAAGATTGTTGAATTAATGACTGATCCATTCGGAAATTATCTTATTCAAAAATTATTTGAAAACGTCTCATCTGATCAAAGAATCATTTTGGTTAAAAATGCTTCTGCTGACTTTATTAGAATTGCTTTAGATCCTCATGGTACTAGAGCTTTACAAAAGTTGGTTGAATGTATAAGTACTGAAGAAGAATCTAACTTGATCATTGATGCGTTATCCCCACATATTGTATCATTATCTCGTGACTTAAATGGTAATCATGTTGTTCAAAAATGTTTACAAAAATTAAAGCCAAATGAGAACCAATTTATTTTTGAAGCTGCTTCTGTTAATTGTAATGAGATTGCTACTCATAGACATGGTTGTTGTGTTTTACAAAGATGTTTAGATCATGGTAACTTCCCTCAACGTAAACAATTATCCTTGAAGGTTGCAGAAAATGCTACCAGCTTATCATTAGATCCATTTGGTAACTATGTTGTCCAATACGTTTTATCCAGAGGTGATGAAGATTCAATTAAAATCATTTTAGATCATATTAAAGCCAATGTTGTTTCATTATCTTTACATAAATTTGGTTCTAATGTGATTGAAAAATGTTTGAGAATCAATAAATTATCCGATGGTTTGATTGAAGTCTTGTTGAAGAATGAAGAAAAATTTGCAATCATGTTGAATGATGCTTTTGGTAACTACGTTCTTCAAACAAGTTTGGATGTTGCAAATGCTGCTCAATTAGAAAGATTAAGCCTTGCTTTGCAACCATTGTTGCCAAATATCAAGAATACTCCACATGGAAGAAGAATCATGACAAAGATTCAAAGTATCTGTTAAATCAGGATGTGTTCTTTTTCCAATGACTACTTACTTTGTAGGTAGTCTTGATGAAGTTACACCATTCTGAATTAACTTATGGATATTATCCATGTTTTTTAGCACATGTTGCTATTTCGTCATGACAGCATTTTTATTGGCTGTCACTTATCATCTATCATATTGTATTTTAGCTGTATATTAAGTTGAATTGCACGAGTTGTATATCGTTCGAATTGAAAATACCAGTAGGAGTAATCAAGTCAAGTTGGTTAATATTGTAGATTTTAAATATGAAAAGAAATTATTAGCGAAGTGATGAACATAATAGAAAAAGAATATTAAGCTTTGATAGTATACTTTTATAGTTTATCAACATCACTTGATAACAGAAAATATACTTTATAATTTGCAGTCACTAGTAGCAAAGGTAATATTTTGGGATGCAACATGTTTCGCAGCCATAGAAGTTAATGTGGCAACAGGTTTACCAAAAGAGGCACATAGATATGACTAGCAGCTGCAAGGACCAGTTTGAGGAGTCAGAGTATCAGAGAAACGGAGCTTACTGACTCTGATTGCAACAGATTTGAGATCTTGTATACGTAGGTATGTATTTCGAATCCTGTTTCAGATGCTAATACAGATATAAGCTGAAACATCAAGTAAAACCATGTTGGGTGAAATACCCAGTGTCACTATATGATATGCCAGTGAAAAATGTCATAGGTGCCAATATTCGTAGAAACCCCAATGTTACCTTGTCATGTTCTTTGTTTCTAGACGTTTAGCGCATTGACACCCACAATAGCATATAATACGAATTTCACCTTGTGTGGAACAATAGATGGTTGTTACTTGACAATGTGAAAGGTTGGAGAACCACAATCAAAATTAGTGCTATTTCAGTGACATGGATTTTGAAAGCTGAGATGACGTGAATATTTCAAAGTCACCCAAAGAATTTTTCATGGTTCTAGAGTGATGTTACATCAGTTCTTACTATCCGATGATATTATTAGAAGAGCATACATTCCCTCCATAAGGATATAGGTGCGTTGCTGCCTTATCCCTACAGCAACCAGGACACACCAATTAAAAGAGCCAGATTACGGAGACTTAGCTGTACCTCTAGTTGATATTCCCGGTATTTTTGAAGTAAATATTGTATCTTGAAATGTAATGATATGGGCTTATTTCCTTTCACCGAGGCTTAATTTTTGGTTGAATTAATTAATAAAATACTTCAGTTACGACAAAAAAAAACCCCACCAAGCTCGAAGAAACTTGGTGAAGCCCTACAGCTACGATATTATCACCATCTAACCTCCACCAAACACACTTAATCCCTCCACTTGTTCCCCTCTTGCAACTAGTTGATTTAGTTTAGTTGCTCACTAAAACTTTAGGCAATGGAACCTTACTCTTTCGTTCTTTTTTTTTTTTTTGAGAACTCGTAACCATATGTAGAGCTAAAGCCACTGAGACCCTGATGCTTCTGCAAAAATCGAACATTTTCCCATAATTTTTGACTTGCACCGTGGTGTGTGTAATCAGGGGATTCTTTTATGTGCTATGTTGGGAAACGCATCAGAAAGCCTTGAATTTATGGTCATTATTGCTTAAACACTTTGAGTATCGTCACTGGTAATAATCAATACTTGGGATCGTATTTTCGGCAATCTACAGCCAAAAGCCGATCCTATAAAGATCATGAACAATTTCACCAGACAATTTAAAGTTATTGTAGCAATAAATTTCACAAGTTTTGTCACAACCAAACGTAGTGGTAGTTTAGTTTATTATCAGTTTCTAGTTAAACGAGAGAGAGAGATTACCTTTCCTACACTATGACCGAGATCTTCGGAACTAACCGACTCTTCACCATGTAACATTTAAAACATTCTCAAAGCCAAGAATGTCGGTATAGCAACAGCATCATCCCACTTCAGCTTGCACCCCCAGACATTCACAGGCCATAGGATAAAATGGCTGCATTGGTTTGGTTGGTTTGATTGTCTAAAAATTTTTGCGCTTTCGGCCCGATCCTCTACCGGCCGGCTCCTTTACCCTCCACACTGTTCATATGCACGAATACCCATAGCCGTTAATTGATTCATCGCGTGCTGGACCCTCTCTATATTCTATATTTCTTTATACATCATTAAGCTTTGGTGAACAAAATCAAAAAAAAAAAAAATATTTATAATTATATAATTTATTCATATACCTTATCATTCCCCCCACACACAAAGTTCAACCAACTACCAGCCGTTCGTCCCTGTCGTCCTCCCCCACAAACAAACATCTTCACGTTCTCCCTCAATTACAATCAACTACAAAGCACCGATCTCTCACTTATCATTGTGGATGAAATCTGATAATGAAATCAACGGTGCCCTTGGGCCCAAGGGAAAACAGTCTAGGATTAAGAAGAGGAAATATAGTAGGGGTGGTTGTAATGAATGCAAGAGAAGAAAGATGAAATGTGACGAAGGAAAGCCATTCTGCTTCAACTGTAGTCGTCTAAACAAGACTTGTGTCTACAATAAGAAAGAGAAGTTTCGGTTTGATAAAATGAGCTCAGATGGTGTCACGATCAATGATCCTCCTAAAGACCATGGTTCTGGTGGTATCTCCTTAAGATACTATAATCCCAAAGGAAATTATGCTGGCGAGTTTGTCCCTGATATAGCCGCCAGGGGTGGTGATGGTTCAAAGATAGAAAAGACCCACCCAGCGCCAAACCATTTGACTCATGGGTCAATCCCTCCAACCTCGGTACCCCAGCCAGGTCCCCAGTCAATCCCTCAATCTGTGGGCCATCCAGCACATCATCATCATCAACATCAACAACATCACCATTCAAATCACCAATCTACCCATCCGTCCGTGACTCCCACGGCTCCTCCATCGGCTCCCCAATTCATACCCATGGAAATGTCCCCAGCCCGTCCTACTTTCCGCAACAGCATCCCTGATATTCTTTCCAACTCCATAGTATCCAGCTTGGCTACCCCCAAATCGGAAATGATGAACTTATTCGACAAAGCCACTCTTTTGGTCAACGATATCAATGATTTGGTATCGCTAGACATCCCAAACGAGTACCTTTTAGGTCAGGAAATATCTAAAAATGGTGATAATATTGTCAGATCTACTGACAACAGCATACGACTGGCCCTGGGATCAGATACATTCGAAAAGCATGACTTCAAATTGGACGAACTTAGTAACCAGATCATCGGAATCAACCGGAATAATATGTCACCAATAGATCTTGATTCTCCCTTCAACATACAAACTACTGACGTGGTCCTCAATGATTTCGATCAAGCTGTATTAAATACAGATTTAATCGCTCAAGTCATTCTGAGGAATAACCTTGCAGAGCCTCATATTACATACTTGAATTTACTCACAAAAACCACATTATCGTACCATATCTATCCATTTGCAAGTTCAATTGAGTCCAACGAAGTCATGAGGCTACTCCTTCAATATTCAATTAACTGTCCTTATTTATTAACCTCATTGCTTGTGATTTCTGCTACTTTCCAGTTTAATCAAAGTGGTAAAAAAGTGCATGATTACTCCAGAAAAAAGTATATCTCGGTGTGTTTGAGATCCCTTAGCGAAGTATTTAAGAGTGGTTCTAACCCTTCATCTTTTCATTTGAAAAATGATATTGAAAAATTACTATTGACCATTTTAGTATTAACCTCAAACTTCACAGCCACTTCCCGTTCAGACGTAAAGAAAAATCAAATGATGAACTCATGGAAAGTCCACTTAAGAGGAGCAAAAGACCTTTTGACAAGGTATAATTCAGTTAAAATGACACATGATAAGACTTACGTTTCAGGTGGGTTAACTTTAGCCAAAACCTGGTTCTTTGCTATGGAATCCATTGCTACTTTGAATACTACTTTGGGAGGTACACTCATGAAGAAATTGAAAAATGATAGTGATACTGATGAAAAGGATGATAATTTCAAGTTATCTGCACCTGAACTTGATAAAGATTTGGATGATAATTTCCAGGTCTTCCTTGATACAGGTTACTTTTCTAGAGATGTGAACCCTGAATTCCATGATACTTTGGTAAAAATTGGTTTATTAATTCCAGCTAGAACCCCACTCCTGCTGCCGTTCAACTTATTTCTTGGATACTCAATGAAAATGGTTCATCTCAGTCATGAAGTTTCCAATGCATTAAATCTTATGAGAACTAAGGAATGTTCTCAAATCAGCTCTGCTAGAGTAGCCAAGCTCATGTCTATGATACATGATGCAAAGAAGACAGAAATTATTCCAAGAGTCATCAAGTCATCATATTTGGTTCCAAAAACATCACCAGGGCACCCTGAATATTCGGGAGATCAGAAACTTGATTTCCCATCTGCTGCATATGTCAAACATGTCGACTACAAGAATGAAACTCATTACTTTTCATGGGTGGATTTGTGTGAACAGATCAGAATTGATTCATTATATCTTAGGATTCTCACCACTAAGGGACTTTTACAGTTACCAAATTCACATCCATTGGTTACTGAATTGCTCGATAAAATGCTTAATTCATCATTTTTAATCTTGAATAAGAATCATCCTGATTATCTCTATCATAAACTGGATATTTTGGTGGAGACTCCACATTTCTATTTGACCAAAACCTTATTTGATTATCGGGCTATTATGGTCCAATCTGCATTCAGAGTTTGCTGCAACATTATAGAAGATGAAATGAGTTTTGAAAAGGTTGAGCTCTATTTCTTAGGTTTAATTAAACTTGGTAATGGAAGTTCTCTTGGAGCTCTTGATTTGTTATATAAGAACCGGGAAAAAGTTCGGAAAAGAGCTGCAGGTGAAGAAGTTGAATGGGATGATGAAGATGCTGCAGATAGCTTGGAAAGTATACCATTTGCATAAAAGCAGCACTAGGAGCATTAGGAGCAGCATAAAGGTGTCAAAATTAAAATTGGGTTGGTGAATAATTTTTTTTGCAATGATTTCACCATTTAAAAAGCGAGTTGGTTCATTTAGTGAACTTTTTAATTATTTACTTCTTGATTGACCGAAATTTTTTATTTCTTGATTATATTATTAAACATTTGTACAACATCGAAAGACTGTTGGGCTACCCCAGACACAAAAAGTGTCGACACTAGACACATTTAGATCAGACGTTGCAGAGCAACAATATATGAACCTTAATACTATAGATAGACATGTAGTAGACCAATAGGCAAGTCAGGAAAGTCAGGCAAGTATAAAATGAAATGGTCAGATGTGAATTTGAGGTAAGAAATGATATTTCAAGTGGACTTTTCTCTATAAGCCTTGTTGATCAATGGAGCAAAAGACTGTTGCTGTAAGTGGTGCTGTTTATGTTGTATAGGAGTCAGCATATACCGAAAAAGCGCTGCAGCAGATCTTCCATAAATAGCAATACCAAGCCGTTTTTATAGTCACAAGTGGTATCGTACCACCACTTGACCATAAATTCCGTCCCCCACCATATTCCGCTGGTAGCTCTGTTGCAACGGTTGCAAATTACCTAGTTCGCGCACTGAGGCGAAGCACAGCACCACGAGGTCTCGTTACGCAGGGACAAGCGCAACCAGACGTATGGTCTCGGTAGAGATCTAATGATCCCACTACAGAGAGGAAAACAGTTTCCAAGTACTAAGAATAGACTTTGATAGTCCCTTTTTTTTTATACCCAGACTTTTACCCTCTCAATACCTAATGCCAAGGTGAGGTTGCACTTGGCTGTCACTGTTGCATTGGAGGGCTATTTTTACCCCC
The DNA here is from genome assembly GCA_030568535.1 of Suhomyces anneliseae. Taxonomy (NCBI): domain Eukaryota; kingdom Fungi; phylum Ascomycota; class Pichiomycetes; order Serinales; family Debaryomycetaceae; genus Suhomyces; species Suhomyces anneliseae. The sequence goes on from JAJMGB010000036.1 coordinate 58,902, forward strand.
ATTACGTCACTTGCTCGTTCCCCTATAACTCCGTTCGCTCGTACCGTAAACCACCGTATAGTACCAGGCCCCCAGTGCTCGTTCCCCCCGTTCCCCCATTCCTGTACCGTACCAGCAAACGATCGAGGCCTGCACACACACCCACACACCCACTCCGCGTATCGTGTTGTTTTTTCCAGCCCCAACTATATAACCACCAGTTGATCCTAAACATATTCACTCAACAACTTCCTCCGCTATAGTGATGTCCGACACTGAAAGCACTCCGCTTAGTCCAAGCAAGTCCGGTTCCGACTCCGGCGCCGCTGTTGATGTGGCTGTTCCTGTTCATGCCCCACCAAAGCCTGGTTACCTTGCCAAAGAAGATATCGAATGGGATTTCGGTGGTCCAGCTGGTGCCATCGGTATGATGGTAGGTTTCCCTCTTTTAATGTGGTACATGTGGCTTAGTGCCCAGTTCTACGATGGTTACCCAGCATGGCCTCGTGATGACCAAACCTGGGGTGATCTCTTGTCTGAATTGTTCGACCTTTTCCTTCAACATGGTGTTCCATCTGTTGGTAATGTGGTGTTTTTCTGTTCCTTTATTATTATTCAAGGTTTCTTTTATTTGACTTTACCAGGTATCTGGACTAAAGGTCAACCTTTAGAACACTTGGGTGGTAAACAATTGCCTTACTACTGTAATGCTGTGTTTTCTTTCTACACTACCGTTGTGTTATCTCTTGGATTACATTTCTCTGGTATTCTTCCAATGACTTATTACATTGACAATTTCGGTCCAATCATGACCACTGCCATTTTCCTTGGTATCTCCTTGTCTATTATCTTGTACTTGGTCACTGTCTACATTACTGGTGATTACCACCGTATGACTGGTAACCCAATCTATGATTGTTTCATGGGTGCTCCATTAAACCCAAGAATCGGTAAGTACTTGGATCTTAAAATGTACTTTGAAGTCAGAATCCCATGGTTCATCTTATTCTTCTTGACTTTATCTGTTTGTTTCAAGCAATACGAAACTTACGGTTACGTTTCTCCACAAGCTTTATTAATCCTTTACGCTCATTGGTTATACGTTAATGCTTGTGCTAAGGGTGAAGAATTAATTGTTCCAACTTGGGATATGGCCTACGAAAAGTTCGGTTTCATGTTGCTTTTCTGGAACATCGCTGGTGTTCCTTTCACCTACTGCCACTGTACTCTTTTCGTTGGTTACCACGATCCAAAGGAATACAACTGGTCTACTCCTTACATGTTGTTCTTATTTGTTGTCTTAAATGGTGCTTACTTCATTTTCGACACCGCTAACTACCAAAAGAATGATTTCAGAAGAAAGTTGGCTGGTAATAAGGCTCTTCGTAAATCTTTCCCTCACTTACCATACTCCGAATTAAAGGACCCAAGTTACATTGTCTGTGAAAACGGTTCTACCTTGTTGACTGATGGTTGGGTCAAGTATGCTAGAAAGATTAACTACACTGCTGATTACACCCAATCTTTGACTTGGGCTTTGGCTTGTGGTACTGCTTCTCCATTCCCATGGTTCTTCCCTGTTTTCTTCTTTATTGTCTTGGTTCACAGAGCCTTCAGAGATCAAAGAAAGATGGAAAAGAAGTACGGTAAAGACTGGGACTTGTACTGTGAAGCTTGTCCATACATGTTCATTCCTCATGTTATTTAAATGAGAGACATGTAATTAAACTATAGCCAATTTGAACCAATTGGCATTAAAAAATTAATTTTAAAGTATATCTCTTTCAAAAAAAGAGATTTGGTTTACAAAAAAGAAAAAACTAAAAACTACTATAATGTAGATTAATTAGATAATCTAATATATCCATGTACCATACTAAATCCTCAAGGAAGACGAATATGGAAATATGGGATTTGATTGTGGTATTTCATAATATCTTATATTTCAGTAAATTTTTCATTATTGTAGAATGATTAAAAGATCTAATCTATGGACCATAAAACATAAATACTCTGTCAATTGAGCTAATTGGAAGGTTTTTATACTCTTTCTTTTCGGTTCAAGATTTCTTTCATATTCAATCTTGTTCGGCAATAGAAACCAATCTTTCATCTATTTCTTCTGGAGTTAAAATTCTAAATCCTTCTTCAGTAGCAACACCAATTTCAATATCGTTCTTTCTGAAATCAGTACCCAAGACAGAACTTAAAGAGGTAATGGCAAATTCCACAGTTGCCTTCCAGTCACCCTTAACATGGTCTGTCTTCTTGAATTTCTTTTCCAAGTATGTGGTTGCTTCTTGTTGCTTTGGACCAGTGGCCACAGCCTTTACACTGGTATAGTAACCAGCTGGATCACACTTGAAGATTTGAGGACCCTTGTTTTCTTCTTCGGTTTCAACTTGACAGAAAGTCAATGCCACACCAAGTGGTCTCATGTAAGCTCTTTGAGTATATAATTGTGATAAATTGGCCATTCTCTTTGCTAAACTTTCTACTGGCATTTCATAACCATACTTATATCTGAATTCACTGGCTTCTGCTCTTGCTCTTAAAGCTTGTGCTCTGGCATCAGCAATGGATCCTGTCACAAGTAATCCAATGGATGGTGTGATTTTGAAAAGGTATGAAACGGTTTTGGCATCTAATAACTTATCTGGGATCTTCTTTTGTGAAATCATTACGGCGGAGTCTTTACCTGACACAGCGAGGGAGGTGATATTGGATGAATTGATGGCCTTGAATGCATATTCAACTTGGTACAAACGACCTTCGGGGGAGAAAATGGTAATGTGTCTATCAAAACCGGCGGATCCTAAAAAAGAGGGTTAGTATAAGAGATCAAATGAAAAAATGAAGCAAATATGATGAAGAAACAAGACGGTGATAATCATGAGCTGTCATTGGAGTCTCGGGTGGTCTTATTCAATGGCAGTATGTGCTGTTCATATGGAAACCATGTAATTGGACTCAATTGGGGACTATTGGGGACAAAGAATCAGAATATCAAACATCACTGTTGTTTCAGACGCTGGCAACTTGAAACCTAGTTCTTGGGGGCACGTAGCTTCTGCCTATCTCTCAATTACATACCTGACATTTCAATTGTTTATATGGATGATAAAATTGGCGTAGCCTGTACTAACTGATAAACGTTAATCTAGTAATCTGGAGAGTGGCGATTTCTGAACAATTGATGGTTGGTGGCAGCGACATCGCGACATTTGCCGCGAGCCCTCTATAGAACTTCTCTCTACTTAAAGTAAATGTCGCACAACTATCATCTTTCTGTAAAAATGCTGGTAAACTAAAAACTAGAAAAAACTAACAATTCATTTAATTAATTTGTATTACAAAACAAAAAACGGGCAAACCAAAACCTGAACAAAATAAATACAAAAAATGACGCCGCCGGACGACGAGACGTTTACCGCCGATAAGAAGACTACGGAGAACCAACCGCTTTATACCGAAGACTCTGCCAAAAAGACCAATGTTTCTTACCATTATAATCCTCATACCAGTGAATATCATTATGGGGCGCTTCATCCTATGAAACCATTCCGTCTTATGCTTACCGACCATTTGGTAAGTTCCTACAAGCTTTACGAAAAGATGGACTTATATACTCCTAGAAGAGCCACCAAAGAAGAACTTTTGGACTTCCATTCTGAAGACTACATAGATTTCCTTGAGACCATTACTCCTGAAAAAACCGCCAAAATGGCCACCCAAATCCTTGCCAGATTCAATATTGGAGATGATTGTCCTGTTTTCGATGGAATGTATGATTATTCCTCGATCTATGCTGGAGCTTCATTAGATGCTTCACGTAAATTGATTAGTGGAATGTCTGATATTGCAATTAATTGGTCTGGAGGTTTACATCATGCCAAGAAGTTTGAACCTAGTGGATTTTGTTATGTGAATGATATTGTTTTAAGTATAATCAATTTATTAAGAGTTCATCCTAGAGTCATGTACATTGATATTGATTTACATCATGGTGATGGTGTTCAAGAAGCATTTTATACTACTGATAGAGTGATGACTGTTTCCTTTCATAAATATAATGGAGAATTTTTCCCAGGTACAGGATCTGTGGATGAAATAGGGCTTGGAAAGGGTAAAAATTACGCCATTAATGTACCTTTAAGAGATGGTATAGATGATGACTCTTATATCAGACTTTTCAAGCTGATTATGGAACCTTTAATCACCAAATTCCAACCAACTTGTATTGTCCAACAATGTGGTGCTGATTCTCTTGGTTATGATCGTCTTGGATGTTTCAATCTTAATATAAGAGCACATGGTGAATGTGTGAAGTTTATCAAATCCTTTGGAATTCCTATGTTAGTCCTTGGTGGAGGGGGATATACCCCAAGAAATGTATCAAGACTTTGGTGTTATGAAACCTCAGTATTAAATGATGTGACGTTGGACCACAAAATACCCAATTATTTGGCTACATATGACTGGTTCGGACCTGATTATTCTTTACATCCACAATTGGAAGGCCGTATAGATAATAAGAATTCAAAGAAGTACCTTGAGAGTGTGAAACAAGAAATCTTGGAACAAGTACGGTACTTGAACCATGCACCATCAGTTCAAATGCAGGAGATCCCACCAGATATTACTGGTCTTACTGAAGAGGAAGAAAAGGCAATTCGGGATCTCAATGAAGAAGATTATGCCAATGAACGTAGCGAAATGGTGAGCTCATGAATATTATGAATTTAGTTGACGACAGAAATTTTCAGGAACAATAGAAAACTATGGTGTGATAATTCTGATGGGCTCACTGGTGCGTCTATTAATTTGACTAATGAGATAAGTGTTCATCTTATAAAGATACAGTTTTAAATAATCACTGAGATCAGAAAGGGAAATTCTTTTTTTATTATTATTTATTTTTCACATCCACTCACATACTCGAATATTCGAATACTCACAAAGCAAAGCAATTACGATCGAAAAGACGAACCATGAACAATAAAAATGAGGCGTTGACCAGAATTAATTGATAAGAACGCCCTTGACCAAGTTAGGATCTTTTTGTTTGTTCATTTATTCGTTTGTTCCATTCAATTGCTGTCTTCGGACTGGTCCGATATACGAGCTCCGCTCAAAAATGTACTATAGTGTATTATATGACAGGTAATAAATAGATTAATGGTTACGAAACGTAGGGACAAGAAAATAATTGCAAAAATAAGGTTCGAGTTGACCATGGTCCCCAAATAGACTGTAATTAAGGGGGATATGGCTGATTTCACAAGGGTCATGGTCATTTAAAACTATATTTTGTAGAGATGTCGTATAGTTAATTATACTAAACTTGGTATTTGGGACCAATTCTCGGACAGTTTTTGCCATGACTTGGTTCCGGGTTCCGGAAAATACAACTATTGGAAGTGGCTACTGGTCAGTCACTAATTACAGTAAATTGTATCGGAAGAATAGTCTAAGTGACGTCACTCATGCTTGTACTTCTTTTTTTTTTTGTTTTTGCCACATTACCGTAGAAACCGGTACCTTTTTCTTTAACCACCAACAACCACAAATTCTCAACTATTGCAAAAAAATAAGGCCTCCGATCATACTGCAAAAATAACACCCCCCATCACCCTCCATACTTGGCTGATTTGCACCCCTTGAAGAATGTTTAAGATTCAAGTTCGGCCACCTACAGATCCGCAATTACATTCGATACACGTTTGCTTATCCGTCAGTATCTGTAAATGGTCACCAAAACCAGTTTTAAAAGGGTTAGTTGATTAACGCGCGCCTCACATTCCCCACCTTCAACCTTATACTGATTAGTAACCAAACGGCTGAAGCTTATTAATCATTACGTTATCAAACAATAGTCCGAGACATTGACACTTCGAGTGGTTCCAGAATATCAGTACTTGTAACGGCGTTGAAGGTCCGATAATAAAGCTGTCAAAAATAGAAAGAGGGTTCCACTTTTTTCATTGCCCCTCCACCTCATTAGTTCTGTAAATTCAGTTGCAAAGTCGTTTACCGTCACAATCCTAACCGGTCTTTACCACGGTCTTTAGCGACACTCCCAGCGACACACCCACACGACAGAGACTCACTTTTGATAGAGGCAACTTTTCACTCAAACACAAGGCCTCCCCCACAAAACCCCTAACAAGAGGGCGAACCATATCCATTGGCCAGACGACACAACTTAGGCAGGCCTAGTTCGGTGACCCACCAGCCCCATACTTCACCCATTAACCATTTATCATTACCCCCATCCATCGTCATCAGGTCTCACTCAGTAATATATCGAGGAAAACCATACTATTCACCACCAGACCCCCATAAACACCTAGAAACCGCGTCATATCATAACTTAATAACGGTTCAATATGGATGTCACATCACTTTCCATCCAGCTCGATCCTAAGACCAACCGAAAAGTTATCAATGGTACTTACCGAATTATACGAAAAATAGGAGAAGGTCAATTTGGAAAAGTACTCCTCGGGGAAGTTATACATAATGGAGACCCCAAGTATCGAGACTCAGAAGCATGGCTCAAGAATGAAGTTGCAATCAAAACCATTAATAGAATAGATAAATCCAAACTCATCACCAAGTCGTACCTTTCCCAAACCACCAAGATCAAACGAGAAATTCAAATCATGAAAGAAAGCAACCATCCTAATGTGGTCAAGCTCTACCAAGTTATAGATGACATGAAGTTTGACAAAATCTTGTTAATTCTCGAATATTGTAAATTTGGAGAGATCGACTGGAAGCATTATAATCATTATTACGAAAAGTATCAACAGCATTATGATAGAAAGCCACTTACTATCAACAAAATCCTTCGAGACGTGGTCAACGGGTTGGAATACCTTCACAAAGTCAAAAAAATCATTCATAGAGATTTAAAACCATCTAATTTACTTATTTCAGAAGATAATACAATTAAAATATCTGATTTTGGAGTTAGTTTAATTTTGGAAAATAATGCTAATGATCAAAAAGAATTAAGTAAGACCATGGGAACTCCATTGTTCTATGCTCCTGAATTGTGCCAGTTTGTAAATAATAGATTATCTATGATCACAAAGGAAAAGAATAATGAGATTAAGAAAATTCATATTGATGAGAGAATCGATATATGGTCATTAGGAGTTATTTTATATTGTTTAATTTTTAATGATCTTCCATTTAATGGTTTCAATGAGTTTGACTTGTTCAAAAATATTGTCAGAGAAGATTTGAAGTTCCCTAAGATCAAGCAGTCTTCAAAAGCAACTCTGGAAGACATTAAAGAATTAAAGCTTTTGAAAGATTTAATAAGGAAATTATTGGTAAAGGAACCAGATAATAGAATTACTTTGGAAGAAGTGAAGACTCATGAATTTACTACTTTCGATCTTACTTCCAATGAAAGAAAGAAATTTTTGAATTATAATAAGACATTATGTGACATAAAGGTTAAAGAAGTCAAGAAAGCAGAAAAGGCAGAGAATGGTGACCTTTCCAACAAAATTAAGAAATTGTTTGGTGCTTCTACTACCAAGGTGAAAGAACCAGTACCTGTTGTTCCTAAAGAAAGACCATCTGTTGACATCAAGAATCTTGAAGCACTTGATGATCTACTCGATTCTTATTTGGACGATTCGTCATCATTTGCAAGTGATTTGGATGAAGACTTTGAACTCGACACTTCTAATGTTCTTGAAGAATTAAATGAACCACTACCAGTCAAGACTAAGCCACAACCATTGATTCTTAAGCAATCTACTTTTGATGCTAAACTTCTGGAATTGGGTAAAATTAACACTGCAGTTCCACTTAGTAAGAGTGGTAGTTTCAACAGTAACTACAGTATACCAAAGAGTGCACCAAATGAACAATCATACAAGTCATCACCAATTGACTCCAAGCATAAATTGTCAATATCTTCAAATGAATCAAGGTTCCCATTATCATCATCACCAAGACCATCAATTTATAAATTATCTTCGTCACCAAGATCCAAACAACCATCACCTAGTGCTTCTCCGAAGAGTATTAGTAGTGTCAATACACCAATTACTCCTACAAATAATAATATCATTACAATTGGAGCCAGTTCTCCTTCAACTACATCGTTCAAATCGATGTTCAGTCCTTCCAGAAGGTTTTTCTCTCGTAATAAAAACAAAAAGAAGGACAAAGTGGCTGAAAAATTAGAGCCACAACCTACTATCAGTTCATTATCTTCTCCAGCAAAGAAGAATAAGGGCAAGATGGATGCCAAAAAGAAATTTACCGATTTAATGGAACCACCACCTATTTTTGGCTTAAATGTTGCACATCCTTCAAATCCAGGTACTTCGGATTCTTCATTGAAAAGTCCTACCTTTTCATCAAATAATAGCAGCACTACAAACAGCAAGAGGAACAGTCCTACATCTGTGGTCTCAGGAGTTTCTAGAAACAATTCTATCTCATCTCGTAAAAACTCAATTGGTTCCTTAACTAGTGGGTATGGTTTGAGAAAGATTACCAGTTCATCATCATCTTTAAACCTTCACGCCTATTTAACTGATGATAGTTTGTCATTGGATGGTAAGAGTAGTATTGGTCAAATTGATCAGGATGATAATGAAGTAAATGGTGATACTACTCATGATGAAAGTTTTGAGGAAGAAGCAAATGAAACTTTAATTCTAAATGAGGAATCTGGGGGATTCAGGGGATTTAGGAGCATGGATGATTATTTAGATGGTCTTGGCTAAGCCAACCATTGTATGAAGATATGATAGCCAATGATCGTGCGTTTGTTGTAATGGCATATACGGGAAATTTCCTGTTTCATTCCTTATTCTTCATTCTCAAGAAGTAAAGCCGTTTTTTTAGACGGTAGTAACTTCAATAAATAGATTGAATAAGGTATTCGGAAGTCCGGGTTTTTAATGAACTTTAGCATTACATTATCATATCGTCTACCAATAGTTGGGATGAATTGTTAAGTTGACGTCACGAAATGCTGCAAATTTCTCAACTTAGCAGGGTTTGTCCCACGTTAGTAACTGAGTAACGATATATCTGTCATAATAGGATATGTGGTTATTATTAGTTGTTACAGGAGATCCATCGTGCCTTATAGACTGCAGCACTGTACCCTGGAAACTACACAATTTTGTATCAACTCATACACATTCCTATGGCAAGTGCTATTGTCAGTTGTCCATTGCATTAAGAATGATTGGTCGCTTATCGTATGCATCAAAACCTTATTAATTTTACCTAAATTAGCTCGCTAATCTTCCTGATCCCAACAATTCATGCACATCAAAGAAACTTTAACAGCAACATTAGTTATTCAGTTCACCAACCATGCATTTAATTTATTTTAAAAAAAAAAAAATTGAAAGATATCCTCATCTCATGCACATTCCCCTAATATGGTACTCAGTGATCAAGACTCATCCAATGATGTGGTGAGAAATGGTTGATGAGGATGAGGATGAGGATGTTAGACTTTTTTTTTTTCTTTTAATTGGGGCCTTGGGTCAACCCAAGGCTTTTGTCCATGCCGATCCGACCAATTTCCTTCGTCGGTTCGTTGGTCCGTAGGATTGTTCCTGAATTCATAGATAATTGTACAGTAAACTACTTCGGCTATCGTCAAGTAATTATAATTTATTATAATTTTGCACCCATTTGTAAGCAAATCAACCAATAAAAATTTGGTGTACTGTAGACGAGATACTGCGCAACAATGTAGTTACATTACAATAAAAAAGAATGTATTTGCAGAGCCAGGCTTAACAGGGCGTAAATAGGCTTTGCATCTTGGTTTGAACACGGATCGGGGAGGGGAATTGGCCGTGCCGATAGTGCCCTGAATTTTTACCAATTCACTTGCCAACTTATTTTTAATGTCAAACCACTAAGAACGGGGCGTGACCGTTGACACATGACAAACAACGCGACACAAATTCATCAGGCCCTAAAAATATTCACTACATACACGCTCACTATTTGTATTTTTAGTCTCTTGTATACACACACCCCACACTATAAACACTTTTAGAAAAGACGTTTCACCTATATAATACATATGCAAATCCCATACCCATACACACATTTACCGTGGATCAAAAACTCGTTGTTCTTGTCCTTTTTTTTTAATTTAATTTAATTTCTTATTTTGGTTATGTATGTGTATATACGTATATGAATTTTTCAGTCTCTACACCAACCCGTAGATCTTTAATTGGGCCAATATGGCGCCCTATCTATCGAACTCTCGGTTATGCCCCATGCACTTGCAATTACCCTTCACGCATCATATCCACAGTAATGTTAAGTAATAATAGGTGATAACTCCTGACAATTGGCGGTGTTAAGGTAAGAAAAAAAAAATCTGGATTAGACGAGATTACATAATAAGAATATGTACCTCAAACAATAGAGAAAATAGAAGCAACCTTAGAGTCGTCTGTGTACGTAGCGAGGGTAGCGAGATGTGGTGAAGCAAAAACAAGAAATTCTTCACCGCCTTGGTTTTATGAGAGTGTGACAATTGGCCTTTGGGGTGTTATGAAAGGGTTTTGAAAGGGTTCAATAGAAATTTTTAATATGAAGAAGGTTTTTATGTAGAATAGAAGGATCGTTTTAGAATAGATGCAAATTTTTCAGTTTTTTCATCATCATCAACTTATCCCCTCCCACGTAGAGAAACACCTCAATCTACGATGCATTCCATCGTTTGACCCGTTTCATGGAACCGTTAACTTCTTAGTGGATCATAGCTGTTTGGTTCTGGGTATGAGGCGGTTGCAGGAATTCAAAACCGTACACATAGGTTCATCCAAGAGGAGTTTATAGAGTATAAAAAAAAAAAAAAAGAAAAAGAAAACAGAAACGCAGTTCAAGTCTCGCATTTACGTGAATCAGGATGTATTTTGATATTCTTTTTCGAAATTTTCAAAATAAAGCCAAAAAATCACAAATATTTAAAAAAAAATCATTAAAATCATAAAAATCATAAAAAACAAAAATTTAGATATTGTTCACAATGATTAAGGTTTGGATCGGGCGTAAGGTGGCCATTATATTCTACAGGTACGAAATTACGTTAATATGATTAGATGGACATATCGGTGGTTTTAAACCTCGGTGGCAGAGGAATATCAAAAAGTTTTGCAATCGCATTACCTTTTTGGGATAGATTCAAAACATCAACATCCCCCAAACTAGGACGCGCGGTGCAACAACAGCAACGGCGATGGGTAAGTGGGTGGTGAACACGATTTTTTTTCATGCAATGACTGCAGATATGGTAGTATAGAGTGAACCTGTTACAATAGAGGCAAGGTACAGGCTTGGAACACAGGCTTATGGTATAATTGATCCAGGTTGATTGTATGATTATGCTATTCCCGTTCTCCCCATGTTTCAAACTAGGTGTACCAGGGCATCATGCGGGTACAATAAGAATTGAACCAACGAAAGAAAAAATGGATTGGATCATTTTTTTTAAAACATGTAAACAGAAGAACAAAGAGGATCGTATTATACACATCTACTAATGATCAGGTTAATCATGATCATAATTGTTAATAAGAAATAGATCAACAAATAGAATCAATTGGGGGGTAAATCTTCAACTCAAAAGATGCTAAAAGTAATTTAGAGATGAGTATAGTATTTGTAGGAATTCTATTCAAAGTGTCATTCTTATTATCTAGATCGTAATATTATATGACGTGGTATGCAGCCGTTGGCGCACCTGCGCGAACTTGGTTACCTGAAATTGTTCTTTCTTTTACACTGTTACGCATCTGTTCCATCGTGGTTGTCTTGCTCTCATTTCAGGTGTATGTTTATGTCTCGGCCATTTATATACCACCAATCCCCATAACTAATTCACAACTTGACCGTATCTATCTCTTTGATCCTCATCCCTACACTCGTTTAAACACCCTCCCTTACAGACTTTTATCAGTCTTTCATTTCTTTCCTTTACGCAATTCGTCTCATCCATCCTTTTGCCGCTTTCTATTTAGTCTGCGTCAATTTGCGTTTCCTTGCATTGGTTGTCCAGTTACCCTCACTCACCCCCTCCATAACTGGCTGAAACCTTCAAAATCTCCAATTTTTTTTTGCCCTAGTATCGTCTGGCTTGGCTCTTAATACATCAGTTAACCTTCTGATTATTGGCCCTCTTTTAGGTTCCTTCTGTGTTGTCCGGTTGCTGCCCGTGGTTACCTCGTCTGCTTTACTTTCTTTTTGGTTAGCAGGTTAGCAATTTACTTTCCTTTTTAGGGCTAATACATTCATCCCTTCCAGGAACCCTCTTTACAGGTTCAGGAACCCTTTTAAAAGCATTCAATATCCCTCATCGGGAACTTTTGGGTCAATCATTCATTCGTTCATCTTTTTGATCCTTTGAGGTTCAATCCTTTCATTTTATTATAATCAACAGTCATAATTCGTTAGCTCTTAGTCCCATTCATAGCGGCTAATCTATCATTCATTTTTAATCATTACCGCCTATCCATCCTTTGAATTACCTGGCGGCTAATCTATCATTACTCCCTACTTATAACTCATATATTGATTTACTGAGCCCAACTTGTTGGTCCAAAAATCATATTCTATCTTGACCAATTTCAAATCTTTTGTTCAAGTTGACCAAATTCATTCTTTAGTTGGTCTACACTCCCACCCCCCGACCTTCCTTCTTGTTTCCTTTCTCGTCTACCAAGAGAATTCATTAATTTGGATATTGCCCCCTTCCTTCCTAGGATTGTTGATGAAATGTATTCCTCAAACACTCCCTGTAAAAGGGATCGCCCTCCAAGTTCATACTTTGATTCTCCCGATGATTCAACTTCTCCCCTTCTTCATAGACAACCATTTAAAAACTTGTCTAACATCGTGTTACCAAACATGAAAAAGAAGCTTTCATCTTCAACCAAAAACTTTACAAGATCAATGACTCAGGTAGCTAAATCTTCTCATAACTTCTTTACCAACAATCATTTTGACCATCATAAATCTCATAGTGGTGTATCTCTGGAAGATACCCCAGATGAATCTAATGATACTATCAATGATGAATTCTCCAATGGAGCTGAAGATACTACCGTTGAAGATATACAAGAAGATCTTCAAGGTCTCCAAGATATTCAAGATATACCCATTGAAAATCCTTCACCTATTCAAGCTAAAAAGGCTATAAGAAGAATTCATTCAATGTATCAAACTACAAAAGAAAAGGAAAGTTATCGCATGGAAGATAATTCCCACCTTAAAAACACCTCCATCTCCACATTTTCTGTTGATAATGATCTTATCCCTCGTATAGACGAACATACATTATTTAAGATTATTTGTGGTGAATTCAATTACGAATTTGATGAATTCATAATCATAGATTGTAGATTCGACTATGAATATGAAGGAGGCCATGTTGATGGAGCTATTAATATTTCCACTAAAGAAGCTTTAGAGGAAAAAGTCTTTGAACAATTAAAACCAGCAAAGAAACAATTGTTAATTTTCCATTGTGAATTTAGTGTATTCAGAGGTCCTACAATGGCATCACATTTAAGAAAATGTGATAGACGATTAAACAGGGATAACTATCCCCATTTATCATTTCCTGATATTGTGATCTTAGAAGGTGGTTACAAAGCCTTCTACACTAAATATAAACAAAATTGCTACCCACAAGGGTACATCGAAATGAAAGATGTAAACTATGAAAGAAATTGTGAATCTCAAATGAATAAAGTAAGACAAGATTCTAAACTTACCAGAGCAAAGTCTTTTAATCAATTTGCTGCAAGTGATTCATGTTTACCAAGTCATCATAGATCTCAATCATTCACCACCATAACCAGTGAAAAGATTTTAAAAAGACAAAGATCAATGTCTAAAGTCAAAACACTTGGTAATGGTAATAAATTAGATATTAAATTGGCCAGAGCATCCACATTTTCAAATGATCAATCGGTATTTTATTCTTCGCACAATGCATCCAGTTCTATTTCTTCTCCGATCTTCAGTCAATTTAATACTAGTTCTATCAGCAGCATTGGAGGTGTTGATTCTGATTTCCAACCTCCATCTGCTTCATTTAAAGGAAGTCATAGAAAGTCAGTATCTACAGCCAACTTTTCATTTTCATCAGCATCTATTAATTCCTCATCATCTTCCATTTGCTCAGATTCAACATGTTCATCTAATGAAGGCTTAACTGCTCCTTACTCATCTCCAATGGGAGAATTTACTGATTATTTTGAATCCAAAACCAATAATTTAACCAATTACATGAAGTCTAATACCCCTAGTATTACTGTCAATTCAAATAGCGTCTTTCCTGTGACTGCTAGTGTTTTGAAACCAATTTCAAGAAAGCCCAGTGGTCCATTACCTGCATTACCTAATAGAACAACACCAGGCCTGGGTAATCCACCACCAAATCACACATTTAAATTTCCAAATAATTTGAAACAAAAAACATCTCGTCATAGTCTTAACCGGATTAGTACTGCATCAACTCCACTTATTAATTCTTCTCCTATCATCAGTTCTCCTTTATCCACAGCAACTCCAGTTTCAACCATCGATTCCACTATTTCAAATCATGCCTCTTCAATCATTGATCCTATCAATGATACTCCAGTTGATTTCGCTGTACCCTTTGCTACAAAGACTAGGTATGTTAATCATTCAAGAAAGATCTCTGGATCGTTATTATCATCTGCTGGCGGAGGACTTTATAACTTCATTTCATTAGATATCGATGAGGCTGGTGAACAAGAAGATGAAGAATATACTAATAGTTATTATTCCAGAAGATGCAGTATCACTACCAATATTGAAAGTGATGATAATGAGGGAACTATAACTGATACTAAGATCCCAACTTATTTCCAAAAAAGTCCATTCAACTAAATTAACTGACAGATGAAGGTGGTTAGTTTATAAAGTTGTGTGATTGTATGTAAACTTCTGAAAGAAGAGATTTGGCTTCGTAGTTTGATGCAAGATTATAATTTTTTAAAAAGAAATGAAAAGGAAGTTCTTCACATTTGAATAGGATCAATTATTTAGGGGATATTGGTCTTGTTCTGCTAACATTCAAGAGCTTTGCTTTGCTTGTTTTTTTGATTTGTCTGAGACACTTTATTGTTCTCCGAATCTTTGATTGCACATAGCATGATACCCTAATTATTAATATTGAATAAAGATATTCATAAAGAAAAATGTAGATCCACAATCATAGTAAACTTGTCGAATTATAAATTAAGCCATTAATCCCTGTTCATATTGTTGTATCTTCAACTTATGGAAAGAACTTTGAAGTCTTTTGTAATGAGTCGTTTAATTGTAGAAGGTTTTTTTTTGTCTTTGTTGTAAGTGAAGATTTTGGTGAATGATCAATTCTTTTATATTCATTTCATGTATAATTTATAACTGGCTCATTTCTAATCAAGTTGTTATAAATATCTGATTTTTTAAAGTTATTATTGGAAGTGGATCAACACGTTCTCATAAAAGATTTATGATTGATAAAGATGCTAACGGTAATTATGGAAGATGTTCGGAATATATAATAAAGTTATTCACCAAAGTACTGAACGTCCAGCCTTTACTAAAATTTTCATATTGTCCATATTGTTCAATTTACGAATTTCTATGAGGTCACCTTGGATCAAAATTAAACGTTTATTGGCTCGTAAAATGGCTAAATCATAGCGATTTTTTCCCTAATCAAGTTGATTCCAAAGTTATAAAGTTGAACAGGATACTAAAAGACTCTACACACCAACTTAGCTAGTACGTTGGTTCATATATATACAAAAAAATGAAAGAGCCATCTCGGAAAAAGGTAGTTACCGAACAATCCCAAGGCATTTACACATTCTTCGGTGCTGTCGTTCCTATTGTTGGTGAAACGTTTTATTGGACTGGAATGTCGCGGAATGCTGCAATTTTCGGTATGTACCAAATTAGTCAATATTATATTATGATTTTAGTCAGAATCAGAAGCAAGTGGGGCCCAAAGAATACAGCGTCACCGGAGAATCCTCGTGTTTTAGCGCAACTGAGCCAATGAAATGAGAGCTTGTGATGTTCTTACATCTGGTTTACTCCATCTTTTTGATCTCAAGGAACATTTTACCGAGCGCATTATCTGAATTAGGAAATAATGGACCAAAGTATGATTCCAAGAATATAACTGTCATTTGTAAGCTCTTTGTTGATTACAAACAAGTTTCGGGTCATTTAACCCTCTTGGGGATATCGTTATATCGTAGAATGAACAGGGTCGAAAGAAAGAGGTGTTGGGTGGTGCACAATTGGACTTGTGATGTAATTTCTACAATAGAATTCTCAATAAATACCAAGTAGAACCACACATAATATGCTGTTCCAACTTTGGTAACCACAGTAAATTCTGTACCTGCAATTTGACATATAATTTTAGTCCCACCAACATCTGAATCTTGGCTTGTTTACTACGTTATCTCTTTATCTAGTAAGTGGGGTAAATAAACCCGTTAATGCTGCAAAATACTGTTCTTCCCCAATGAGAAATTGCACCCAACAAAAAATTGTGGATTAGTGATAGTTTCTGTGACGTTACTACATTGGCATGAGGGGTTTAGTTGAACTTAATACTACTGTCTGATTTGTATAGAACTTACCAGATCTGGATTTATAGATCATCTTTGATAATAGTGACGCCTCGTACTAGGCAGCACTGGGTCAGAAAAGGTCAAGAGACTTCATTCCTGAACCTCGAAACGAGTATAATGAGCATCATTCACCGGACGTCAATTTCCTCCCCGTGCTTCATTTCTTATCACGTTTAGTAAATAAATAAATAACCAACTTATTTTATTATTTGTCCCTACATTTTCTTACATTATTACATATAGTTTGATTTTATTTTTAAAACTTCGTACGTGGTTTATTCTTCATATAATAAATAATTTAATAAACTAAAAAAACAATTCTTCGCTCAAGCCTTTTTCATTATTCATTCTTCATTTAGATCTTAGCCTTGTCAGAAAGCAACTTAATAGCAGCATTGTTGATGGCAATGGTCTTTCTTTCAACAACTTGGGCTTGGAAAATGACAACGTCACCTTGCTTCCAAGCTAAGACTCTTAAGGTTTCACCTGGGAAAACAATACCAGTGAATCTGGCCTTGATTTCACCGAATGGACCGAATCTGTCTTGTAAGACCTTGGCAGATAAACCGTAGGTACACATACCGTGCAAGATTGGAGCATCGAACTTAGCACCCTTGGCAAAGTTTGGATCAATATGCAATGGGTTTCTGTCACCAGTCAATCTGTACAAAGCAGCCAAATCTGGAGAAATCTTGATTTCAGTGGTGAAATCTGGTTCACTCTTTGGAACAACGAATTGAGCAGTAGCGAAAGATCTTCTTTCACCGTAAACCTTGGTTTCACCTTCAGCCTTTCTGATGAAGAAAGTGGCTTCGTTAGTGAACAATGGTTCACCGGTTTCAGCGTCAACAGACTTAGAACCGTGGACAACAACAACGTTGGAACCCTTTTGAGTGATAGCCAAAGGAGTGTAAGAAGTTCTAACACTACCTTCAACTGGGATTGGCCATTTTTCGACCTTAATGTAGTGTTCACCGTGTAACAACAACATTGGGTTGAAGTTCTTCAACAACTTAGCAAAAGAAGTTTGAGACTTTTGGGAGTTGAAGGTAGCCAAGTGACCGAAGGTTGGGATGGCTTGGAATTCTTGGTCGTTTTCGTAAACGTACTTCAATTCCTTAGAAGTGGCACCCAAAGCGATGTTGTATAAGATAACGTCTCTTTCGGTGTAGTGGAAGACTGGGTCTTCTTCATCGTCAGAGTCATCATCATCTTCATCATCTTCATCTTCATCATCTGGGTCAACAGCAGCAAGAATAGCCATAGAAGATTCAGTGGTAGACTTTGGATTGGCAGTACCCTTAGAGAAGTCAGTGATGTCATCAATGTGATCTCTAATGAATTCTGGAGATGGGATGGCGTCCTTGGAGACAGCACCCTTAGCTCTTTGCCATCTGGTGTTACCGATCCAACCACCACCGGCTTCGAATAATTCACCAGTGAATGGAACATCATCAGTAGCCAAGTAGACCAATAATGGAGCAACTTGATCTGGGTGGAACAATCCCTTGTCTTCTTCTCTGAAGATAGTCAAGGTCATGGCGGTTTCAGCGTGAGGAGCAACAACGTTAACCTTAATGTTGTTTCTAGCACCTTCAATAGCAATGGTTCTAGAGAAACCGATAATGGCAGCCTTAGCAGAAGCGTAGTTGGCTTGACCGAAGTTACCGTAAATACCAGAAGTGGAAGTAATGTTAATAACTCTACCGAACTTCTTTTCAAGGAAGTGTGGCCAAGCTAATCTGGTCAAGTTGTAAGTACCTAATAAGTGGACTTGTTGAACAGAGTTCCATTCGTCATCAGACATCTTTTGGAAAGATCTGTCTCTTAAGATACCAGCATTGTTAACCAAGATATCAATGGTACCGTACTTGCCGATAACATTGTCAATAATGGCCTTAGCATCCTTGGCAACGTCGTGGACATCAGCATGAGCTTCACCACCAGCGGCCTTGATTTCGTCAACAACCTTGGAAGCATCCTTGAAGTCATTGACAACAATCTTTGCACCGTACTTGGCGAAGAACAAAGCGTAGTCTCTACCTAAACCAGCACCAGCACCAGTAATAAGCACAACCTTGTCCTTTAAGGAAATCTTTGGAATACCAGCAGCGTTGAATGGTTGCAATTCCTTAGCGGCATTGGTCAAAGAAATGTAATCGTTAGGGTATTTTGGATGTTGATTCTTCAACAATTCTGGCTTAGAAGCATCATCGTAGTTCAAGATTTCATCAATCTTAGCAGCAACGGCTTCAGCGTTGAAAGAGGAGTCTGGCTTGAACAAGACACCACCGGATCTTTCCCATCTAATTTGAGCGTAGAAACCAGCAGCAACTTCGAAAGCTTCACCGTTCAATTGGTTATCGTCGTGAGACAAGTATAAGACCAATGGAGCAACCTTTTCTGGGTTTAATTGTTCCAAAATTGGTGGTGGAAGAACGGATTCAGTCATTCTAGATCTGGCTAATGGAGCAATGGTGTTAGCCTTAATGTTGTACTTGTCACCTTCCTTAGCTAAAGTTTCAGCGAAACCAAGTAAACCTAACTTGGCGGCAGAGTAGTTAGCTTGACCGAAGTTACCGTATAAACCAGCTGGAGAAGCAGTGTTAACGATTCTACCGTAACCTTGGTCCTTCATGTATGGCCAAGCGGCCTTGGTGACTCTGTAAGCACCGTTAAGATGGACATCAATGACGAGCTTGAAATCTTTTTCTTCCATCTTCTTGAATTGGGCGTCTCTTAAAATACCGGCATTGTTAACAACAATGTGAACGGTACCGAAAGCCTTAACAGCGGTTTCAACAATCTTGTGACCGTCGAGAACGTTGTTGTAATCGGCAACAGCAATACCACCGGCTTGCTTAATTTCATTGACGACAACGTCGGCAGCCTTAGAATCACCACCTTGACCGTTAAGGGCACCACCTAAATCGTTAACAACGACCTTGGCACCTCTTTTGGCATATTCTAAAGCATAGATCTTACCTAAACCACCACCGGCACCGGTGATGATAACAACTTTGTCCTTGAAAGATAACTGAGACATTTTCCTTATCTTAGTTGTGAAAACACAAGACTTTTCAAAATTTTGGTCGGGATCCCTACAACTATATATACTGAAATATGCGGGGACAAAGTATGGGGTTCCCACGGAGAGGGAAGCGTCAAAAAAGTTCTCATGCGGGTTTCACACAATTTGTGTGCCTCACGATAATTGTAATGTTAAGTTCTAGGTCCTTAACTATGGATCTGCGGGTTCCGGACGGCGGGTTGTGGGCTCCATTGGGGGTTGTGCTTGTGATATTAGTTGCGCGTACCGAGGGTTTAGTGAGGGAGAGAGCAGATGAGTTTTTTTTTGTTTGATTTATTTTTGATAGTGTAATACCGACATAAGAATCAATTGAGTTATGGTAAGAAGGAAAAGAGGTAATTAAGTACGACTAGAGAGATTGATGATACGATTGACGTAGGTTACAATTGTATTTACAAGTCAATTGGGTTTGAAATAATTGAAATTATGGAAAATTGACATTGCGGTTATTGATGGGGGCAGGTCACATGATGGCCCTGAAATATGGGGTAAAGTTGCGGCGCCACATGACAAACGTCACGTTATTGCTCGAATTGACTCGGAGAAATGGGTCGTGCCAAAAGGTAGACCGAGCTTGAACCGAGGTGGGGTTTTGGTGATGAAGTGCGCGTGATCCGAGGCATCTTCAGCATCAATTTAAGGTTGTTAGACAAGAGCCAAACCCCAGACTTGGCTGCAAAAGGGGACCTTTTACTTTGCGGCACCCCCACCCTCCACTACCTTCACCTATATTACAACCGAGACCGAGTAGTTCGAAGATCTTACTGGATCGCTTCGAATGTTGGTAAACAAAAAAGGGGTTTTGTGTGGAGTAAAAAAAGACACTTGCGCTTGATCTCAACAGAGTGTTTTTGCCGAACCTTTCGGCTTTCTCCTTCCAGAGCATTAACCGATAGGTTTTTAAAAAAAATCAAACCATCATTATTAATTACTAATCCGCTTTATAGTGTAGTTTATCTATATGTAGTGTTAGTTCAGCTGTTTTGATCAAGGTTAAACTAGAATTTCTTGGTTGATCAAAATGAATATGATTCAAATGCTATACAAAAGCCGAATCAAATTATCAGATGCCACTACATGAATACGAAGATGATAATGGGCATCCCAAATAGCTTAATTTTTTCTTTTTATTTAACGTTTGGGGAGATCTAACCAAAACCCCAAAACAGAAGAACTCCAGCCTACAAATACGAATGAATAATTAATTAGGTTTTTATAGCGAAACGTGACAGATGAATATTCCCATACTCTTGGCCGCAAGTTTACTATCCACAACCACGTGAGCAACCCTTAGAAAATCTAATGTGTCAGAACATAACTTTAACCAAAAAAAAAGTGAGACACAAAACGTGACAAACAATCAGACGGATATTGATCTGACAACACGTGAGACGGGTTTGTAGTTGACAAGTACACACTTACGGAGAAATAGAGATGGTTTATGGTCCAAGCACCAAGTCAACGCAATACAGCTATCAATAGACGAATAGACAAAAATAAAAGGGGACATACAATACTACCACATTTTTACAATCGCCATAAACTTGATTGTCACTCTCTTAAATATTAGAGGTGCACTAAACCATAAAAGGCAATTTCTACTATGGTAGGGACTAGACTCCGATCAACCCTTGCTTGTCCTTGCTTATCTGTACATAATTAAGATATTATTGGAAGGTATTTCAAACGAAAAAAAAAAAATAGCAGGTTTCAAGCATTGGACTACGCTGATCTTGGTACTAACGCACATAACTAGTAAACAACGGGACCACAAGCAAAACAAAAATAGCCTTTACTACCCTGAATAAAAAAAAACAAAACTACTCAGGGTATATAGGGTTTGTGGGGGTGTGTGTCACAATATACATCGGAAAACTGCAATCAAAAAGTTTACTTTGTTCTCTCTCTATTATAGTCTCGGCACAAAATTAAGCCGAGCGACCTCATTACCGCGGTACGAGGCTTAAATTTCAGATACCATCTATACTTGCAGCAATTTTCGTATTGGACCATGATTCGTTGCAGCCAGAAAGACGGATCTCAGCGGTGTAAATAAGATCAACACTTGGGCTCTATTACATGGGTAACTTTAAGCGATGATGACGGTAATAAGAAAAATTCCAATACGAATATTGGGATATATACGAAGGCCTAGTAAGATAATTACGAAAGACCGATGGTGATGAACAAGAATCAAGATAATTTTTTTCTCTTCAATTAAGTCTTGATTGCCCCTCCCCCTCTCTTTAATTCTTTTCCTATTCTTCCCGCCCTATTATCCATTATTCCGATGCGCTCTCCGAACCCTTTTTTAATTCTATCTTTCCGGGTTCGTACCCTTTGTTCCTCGGCCTCCAGCTACCCTTTCTGAACCCTTAAATAATACTTGAATCCCCCATCATCTTTGCTTTTGCAATAATTTCCTCGTCCCTTAAGGGTTCTGCTTAATTTTGGTTACTTTGGTTACTTTGGTTACTTACCTTAGGTAATAATTTTTTTTTTCCTTTCCCCCACGAAACTTTTCCGCTTTTCCTCCGCCTTCCATTCCTGCGATCGCCTTGGGAATCATTCCACCAGATCGTCCTGCATAATACTTCGCCCAAAGGCCCATCCCTGATACCACATTTTATTGAAATCAGTCATAGTTCATTTCTTGCATTAGTTTCTCATAACTTTTCTTTCTAACTCAATAACTATCTTCATACCTTCAAATGTCTGCGGCTGAAGGTCCTGTGGTTCCAACCCCTACTCAACTACAACCGGAACTTGTGGCTTCCAACGCGTCCGATGTCTTATTAGACAATAGCCAAAAAGTGAACAACTCCGGCGCCGAACCTGCTATACCAACTTTTAAACCTAAAAGAGAAGAAGTTGACTATTATAAAGACTTACCAATTGGTAAAGATATCCCATGGTACCGTTTTTGGATTTATGACTTTGTTTCTTGGTGTTTTTCTGTCATTTTTGACTGTTTTTTCAGAGAAATTAGGCCAAGAGGTGCTTTCCGTCTTCCAAGAAGTGGTCCTGTTATCTTCGTGGCTGCTCCTCATGCCAACCAGTTCGTTGACCCGTTCGTTCTTATGAACCAAGTCAAACGTGAAAGTCAAAGACGTATTTCTTTCCTTATTGCTGCTAAATCTTATAAGCATAAAGTTTTTGGTTTTTTATCAAGATGTCAATTGTCAATTCCTGTTATTAGAGCTCAAGATAACTTGTTGAAGGGTACTGGTAAAATCTTCATTGATGTTGATTCAGACCCTTTCCTCGTTAAAGGTAAAGGTACCAAATTTACTGAAGAATGTATGCCTCGTGGGCTCATCGCCTTACCTCAATCCCTTGGTGCTTCTGAAATTTCCGAAGTTATTTCCGATACTGAACTTAGAATTAGAAAAGAATTTAAAGTTAGTGACCAAATTAACACCCTTCTTACTAAAGGTACTTCTTTCAAGAGAGCTGATAAGGTTAACCAAAAAGATGTTTATAACCTTGTTTTCAAGCATTTGTCCCGTGGTAACTGTATTGGTATTTTCCCAGAAGGTGGTTCTCATGATAGAACTGACTTGTTGCCTTTGAAGGCTGGTGTTGCCATCATGGCTCTTGGTGCTATGGAATATGATCCTAATTGTTCTGTTAAAATTGTTCCTTGTGGTATGAACTACTTCAATGCTCACAAGTTTAGATCTAGAGCTGTTGTTGAATTCGGTGAACCAATCGAAATTCCAAAGGAACTTGTTAAGAAGTACTCTAATCCAGAAACTAACCGTGAATCTGTTAAGGAACTTTTGGATATTATTACTACTGGTTTAAAGGCTGTCACTGTTACTGCTGAAGATTACGATACTCTTATGGTTATTCAAGCTGCCAGAAGACTTTACGCTGGTAACTTCGCTCAACATCTTCCACTTCCTCTTATTGTTGAAATGAATAGACGTTTGGTCTTAGGTTATCAAACCTTCAAAGACAAACAACAAGTTCAAGACGTTAAGGCTAAGATTTTAAATTACAACAAAATGTTACGTCAATTATATCTTCCTGATCATGATGTTGAATTCTGTGATGAATCCAACAAATTGAGAGTTTTACCTATTTTGATTTTCAGACTTTTTAAGATCTTTTTCTTCTTTACCCTTGCATTACCTGGAGCAACTTTATTCTCACCTGTTTTCATCAGTTCTAAAATTATTTCTACCAAGAAGGCCAAGACTGCATTAGCTAATTCCACTGTTAAGATTAAGGCTAATGATGTTATTGCTACTTGGAAGATTTTGATTGCCATGGGTATTGCTCCAGTTGTTTACAGTTTCTATGCTACTATTGGTACTTATTACTGTTATTCCAGAGAAATTTTCAAGTTCAGATTGGTTTGGGTTTGGTTAAGTCTCTATATGTGTGGTGTGATTGTTACTTATTCTGCTCTTCTTACTGGTGAACAAGGTATGGATTTATTAAAGTCTATTAGACCACTTTATTTATCTATCACCTCTGGATCTTCCGTTGCGGAATTAAAGAAGGCTAGAAATGAATTAAGTGAAGAAATTACTGATTTGGTCAATACTTTTGGTCCCCAACTTTTCCCTAAGGATTTCAACTTATTAGAACTTAAGGATCAACTTAAGATTAATGATGATGTCAATTACGTTGATAGTGACGAAGAAGAAGAAAGAAAGACCCAAGAATTAAGAAACAGAAGAACTATTAGTAGAAAACATGCCAAGGCTATTAAGAAAGCTGCATCTGCTGCTAGAGGCGGTTCAGATGAACCAAGCAATTCTTCCAATAGCGCCCTTTCATTGGGCAATGGCAATTCTTCTTCTGTATCTGATGGTATTTCTTTGATGAACTCAGACAATTCTTTGACCAATATTCCAATGTTTTCCGATTACCATTTGCACTCTAATGTTAACAATCCTCACTTGACTATTGAACAACAATCAACCTTAAACTCCACCACTTCGATTTATGATGATTACCATGTTAAGAGAGGTACTTTAAGTCCTCACAGCAGATTATCTCGTCAAAACTCCCATGATCATATTGAATTGAACTTCCCTGCTAGTACCAGTCCAAGAACAATGATCTCAGATAGGATTAAGAGTCGGATCAGAGAATCAAGAGACAAGGAAAAATCAACTTGAACATAATAGAATCTTGATTTTATCCTTTGTTACCTGATCCTAAACTTGTAATATTCAACTATTTGTTGACTTACAATAGCATAATAATTCTTTAATTCTCACTTGTCCATATTAGCATAATTTCAGACTAGTTAATCATTTAATAGCATCGTTATTCGTTTGACTTTAATTATTATTTATTATTTATAATTTTATTTATAATTTATTTATTTATTATTTATTTATTAATAGTATGTTTGACTATTTAATATATAATACATTGGTAATATTGATTCGTCGTTGAGTAGATGAAATTAATGCAATTGATTTCCTTTGACAAAAAGGATAACTTTTCAGTGCTTCTTTTTTTATTGTTTATTTATTCAGTTGATGTTTGCTTGTCTTTCGTAAAATTCTGCCACTTGATCAGAACTAGTACCATCTTCAATTCCCTTATCATCTCTGATTCTTAAGAATCTAGGGAATCTTAATGAAATACCTTTACCATATTGACCATGGGCAGCCTTATACACTGGACTTAAAGACAAATCAGCGGTTAAAACTTCAAAAATCATAGTTGGTTCGAACCAAACATCTGGTTTGGCATTAGAGTTATTGGTATCATAAACAAAATATGGTTTTGGTTGACTGATTTCGGTTGGTTTTAATTTAGCATGAATAGAAGTTAAATCTTCATCAGAAAATCCAGTACCAATCTTACAGGTAGTTTCATATTCACCAGTATCTGAATTATAAGATGCCAACAAAAATCCACCATAAGAACCTGTTCTCTTACCTCTACCGATATAAGCACCAATAACCACCAAATCCAAAGAGTCACCTACACCAGCCAAATAATCTTTCTTAAGTTTCAACCAATTTCTAGATCTTTTGGAAGGTTCATAGTAGGATTCAGATCCATTCAACATTTTAACCATAAGACCTTCACAGGCATCTTTAACGGATTGATCCAAAAATTGTTGCAATTCATCCAAATTAGAAGAATTCTTGATGGTTGCAAATTGAAATTTACCTTCAATTTCAGTCAAATTTTCCATCATAATGGCTCTTCTTTCTTTCAATGATTTGGTGATAAGAGAAACATCATCAAAGTAAAGTAAGTCAAAGGCGAACAAACAAATGTGAACTGTAATGTCTTTTTCATCAACCCCCTTTCTCTTACGGGTAGATAACACTTGGAAAGGTAAAATCTTCTTATTAACTCTATCCCACGCGACAGCTTCACAATCCATAATCATGGAAGTAACCACTTCTTCACCTTCTTGCTGCTTCTTTCTGAAATCCTTGATAATAGAGATTAAATCTGGATATCTTTGAGACATATCTTCGGAATTTCTAGAATAAATTCTGACTTGTCCATTGCTTAATAAATGGACTTGTGCTCTTTCACCATCATATTTATATTCACAAGTAAATTCTTCACCTTGGAATCTATCCAAAACTTCACTAATAGATTTTGTTGGTTTAGCCAACATTGGTTTTAATGGAATACCTGGAGTCAAATGAGAGTGTTCCAAGAGGTTAAAAATACCATATTTATAAGCATTGTCGATAATAATGGCATAATTTGGAAGTTGACTGAATGCTTCCCGTATTATATCCTCTGCAGTAGCCACAGTTGCTTCAGAACCTTTAATATTTCCATTAAGTGCAGTTTTCACAGTGTCTCCGACTTTAGTAGACCCTTCGTAGGCCACAAATGCATGAGCCAAACCAATAAGAACGGTCTTTTCTGCCAAACCGATTCTTAATTTACCTTCTAATGATCTGATTAAAAATTTGGCTTCATTGGATTTGAGATCACTGGCAGTTAACATTTTATTGATAAGTGCTATCTTTTTAGATTGAGAATCTTTACCAGTTGATTTTGCAATTTTAGTTAAGTTATCAAAAACAGTATCCACATCTAAAGCAGTAGGTTTGAACATGGTTGGTTGACCAGATCTTGATTTTTGGGCCACAATACCCAAATCTCCTACTTCTTGGTAGTCCTTCTTGATCTTAGCAGGAGCTCTACCGTAACATTCACTAATTGCCTTGATAAGCAAGGTTTCACCAAGACCCA
Organism: Suhomyces anneliseae; assembly: GCA_030568535.1. Taxonomy (NCBI): domain Eukaryota; kingdom Fungi; phylum Ascomycota; class Pichiomycetes; order Serinales; family Debaryomycetaceae; genus Suhomyces; species Suhomyces anneliseae. The sequence goes on from JAJMGB010000036.1 coordinate 85,857, forward strand.
ATTCCAAATCAGGCTCATAGTCTGGACCCAATCTATTGATGAAAAGATACACTATCTTGGTGAGTTTATCAGGAGTAGAAGTCTTCAAGATATCCAAGAAGAAATCAGACACAATTGCAGTAATCTTAAGTCTAGAAGACTCCTCTTCTATCTTTTGAAACACCTTGGTAACTTTGGAATATGGAATGATATTGGACTTATCGGCTGGATTAACCTCGTTCTTTTGAGGGGTGATGGACTCCACCTTTTGTTTCTTGGTTTCAGCTGGATCTGGGGCAGCGCTTCCAGGAGAACTGGTACTCTCTGCATCCCTCTTCTTTCCTAATATGCTACTGATACTCAGACCAGATTCTGATTTCTTGATATCTTCAACCCCATTGACTTCATTCTTCGCGTCTTTGTCTTTGGTATCAGTCTTCTTTTCGGTTTCAGTCTTTTTCTCGACCTTTTTGCCTCCTCCAAAAAAACGGGCAATACTTTGCTGTTGTGGCATGGCGTATCTGTGTCCTGGTCTTACCAACAAGTTTCTAGTGATGAGTCGATGAAACGCCTGGCTCCTGAACATAAATGGAGTTGATACTAAAAACCAAGATTTACGCGCGTCTGTCTGTCTGTAGGTTTGGTTTGTTCTACACGTTAAGAATTAATAGTACAGATTAAAGACCAACAAACTGCGAGGAAAGAACACCAGGCTCTGAGGAGCACTGGGTTTTCCAGGAGAGTACGTTGGTTAAGTCGACTCCACGAACCACGGGGGATTAAACTCCTAGATCGGTGGCCAGTCGTCTCTATATAAATTTATATCTAGAGAAGTGTAGGCTAAGTATAAGAAGGCGACTCATAGTAAAGGTGTATATACTGCCTGCACCTAGTCATCCAATAACTAGATACATACACTTAGTAAATTCACAAAGTTACAAAGTTGCAAAAGCTATTGCATCTAGATACTAACATCCCAGATACTTTGTGGTCCCTTTTCTTCGTAAATATCAGTATCAACGAACAATTCTCTCCCGTGGTTAGAACTGTTGGAGAAAATCTGTTTGGCGTAAATTTGACCTCCAAGGAAGTAGACATCATGCCATGAGCCACCCTTTTCCTTGGTGGCCTTCCATTCTGGAAAGTAGTCAGGGAATTTACCAATTTTCACGGAACTTGGGACTTGGGCCAAGTTGTTACCAGTATCATCATTGGCTTCTTCGGCTTGTTGATAAGCAAGAATAGCTGGGTTAACTCCGTTGGTATCAACAGCTTGGTTATCACCAGTACTTGGTTCCTTAATCAAGTAATCTTCGACAATTTTATATAATACAGCTTCTTTAAGACCAGGAATTTGGAAAGTAGATCCAACAAAGATCAAGTTATCATAACAATCTTGTCTCTTTTCGGTATCTGGAATAACTTCCAAGGTTTGGTAGATAGCTTGAGCAATGGTATTAACAAGTTTTGCAGATCCTTGGAATCTTTCTTTACCAATGGCAATTTTTTCATTACTTACCGAGTCAATAAAGAAGTTAGTTTCAAGTTCTTTGTTTGGTTTTTGTTCTTCTTCATCTTCTGCTAATTTCTTGATATCGTTAGTTTGAGCCACCATCTTGGCAACATCGAATTCTTCATTATTTTCCACTTTTTCTAAATCAGCAAAAGAATAGAAAGATCCTTCATGACTATTTAAAACTTCATATATTCCAGAAGTTTTCAAGTCTTCGATTTGTTGGTCAGTGAATTTTGGTAAAATAGCCTTTAATTCAGAGTTAAGTAAGTTACTACCAACTTTCAAAGTTTTACTGGCAAATTTAATAGCTTGGTTTCCTACCACAGGAACAACTTGAGTGGAATTTGCTCCCACTTTAACAACTAAGGAATTGGTAGAAGAACCAATACCGAAAGTAGACGCTATGGACAAGTCAATAATATTAAAAGCAGTGAATTCTAATGATTCAATCACAAACTTGGTAATATATTCTACGTTACTTCTGGTCCAGGTCAATGATGGTGATATGACAAGTAATGGAATTTGATTAATAGTAAGAATAGGATTAGATTTGATGATACTTTGTAAGATAATTTTCAATAATTGGTTGAAACCATCGAGGTCAACGATTCTAGATCCTTGAATTGGGTGTATTTCTATCAGATTATCATCTTTTTGAGCTTGGTACTGTTTTGTTTCAGAATTTTGATAAACAACAGATGGGATTTTGAATTGTGGTGGAGACAACAGGTCTTGTAAACCGAATGAGAAAATAGTGTTTGTACTACCTGGGTACACCACGAGGAAGCTGTCCTCTTTATAGAAAGGCATGGTTTAGGTTTTATTGAGTATTAGTAGCTTGTGTTGATATACTGAGAAGTTGAATTTTGTATGTTGTGCGTGCGCGACCGAAACTACTAAGAACACTTTACTATGAACCTTTCTGTGTGAGAGTAAGTTAGTGAGTGAATAACTAACATTCAATTAATTAACGTGTAAAGTTTATTAGGATGGTTTAGGTACTAACTTTACAAGTTAAGAGAGCTTTAGATTTTACATGAAAAATAAAATGCTATTTGACAATTGTACATATTGTTTTTATTTTTTTTTTTTGTATATTACATGTTTCTTTTGATTTTTTTGTTCACTATATAAATTGACTAATTGAAGTACAATTAACAATTACTTATTAACTACTTGTTGAAAAAAAAGATTTGTCTCTTTAATCGAAATCGTTTAAAACGAACTATATATATATATAGATGCAGGTGAAAATGCAGAATCGCTAAAAAAAAGATATTAAGCGAATGTAACTCATAAAATTAAAATAAAATGAATCATTAACTGTTCATTAATCTTCATTATCATCGTCTTGAACATTAGCCAAAAACTTGCTGTAATTGGATCTAGTACCTAAGACCGATTTTTTACTCATGGTGGTATTCAGTCTCTTAGGAGCCTGAGAATGGGTGTCTTCCATCAGAAACTCGGAAACTTGATCATCATTGCTGACCAACTTAACCTCGTTAATAAATGGCAATTCCTCAGCCTCTTTTGGATATGGAGGTAACCTTTTGTTAGAGCTAGTGGTGTCTACAGAGCTGTGACGGGATCTTCTTGGAGAAACCCTTTGAGGCAGAACCTTTTGGGGCATGTTACGTAATCCTGTAGTATGAAGACGATTAAGCTTTGGTGGAGGTGCTTGTTTATGTTGAAGTAAATCAGGAGTACTTTGATATCTTTCATTCTTTGGCTCACACTTATAAGGAGTCACCTTAGTAAGAGTGTTTCTGCGTTCAGTTGGTGGAGGAACAGGAATGTGATCTATCAAAGAACTAGCAGAAGAATGTCCACGGCCAAGAACCGGGGATTTGGAACCACTGGAGGTAGTAGATTTGACATCACTATGAGTAGTGTGATGGGAATGAATGTCGGTATGATATTCGTCTTCGTCTTCTTCTTCAGATGATGATTCTTCATGTACTTGATGATGGTGATGTTGTACCGCTGGTTGTAAGCCCATTTTAACTTTCATACGATTGATGGCCTCACTGATACGTTCAGTATCCAGGGGCTTGATAAGACCACCCCACCAACATAAACCAATTATTAATACACCCCATAAGATAGCAAATTTGAGTAGATTAAATAACATTATAGCGTAACGCGCAAGTACTGCCCGCAGTACGTAGACGACTCCGGCGGTACCAGCCCCCAAGACGAAACTTGGAGGATGGAACTGTTTAGCCTGTTTGCTTGCTTCTTGAGCCACCATTCTCAACCAATCGAATCTGGAGTTAGAGTCTATTTTATGTGATTGTGGTGGAGGAGAGGGTGTTGATGTTTTCGCACCCGATTTGGATGTTTTCTTCTTGCGCTTTTTGTCGTGCCCTGTTGTAAAATTAGACGATGGTACAGGAGGTTCAGGAATTACCACTGGTGCTGGTTCATCAACTGGCAGTACAGGAATAGGAATTGGATCTACTTTAGGTTCTTCAACCGGTGGAAGTGATACTGGTTCCGGAACAGGGGCCGGTTGTTGGTCTTTGGAATGATCGACTACCTTATAAGATAAGTCCAAGAGTTCATTCAAAAGTCCTGCTGATGATTCTTTGGTCTTAGGTGCTGAAGACTGAGGTTCGTCGTTATCGACTTTCTTTAATCGAAAGACACCGTCTGGATCCTGTTTATACACGAGCTTCTTCTTCTTCGTGGTAGTGATTGTAGCCATTCTATAGCATAACCCTTACGGACCAAAATCAGATATAAACGTAAATGTAGATATAATCGGAAAAATTCAAGTGTTCGGGTATGTGGCCCTTATATACATATATATATTACGATATTACGATATTTTAAATTATGTATAGATATGTATGAGGGGTGAGTTGATGCAAACAATAGTGTCGAAATTTTTTTGTACCTCCGTATCGGTTGTAGACAAGAGAGTGTTGCGAACTGGACGCCTGAGCATTTAACATAGGTCGTCTAGGTAAAGGAAAAAGATAAATAGTGGTGAGCCCTAACCAAGTAGTTTGCGATAAACAGAATTTACTTGGCTATGACCGTGTGACCCACTTTAGTCTTACACGGTTCACAGGCTACACATCATCATGATTTTTGATTTTTGATTTCCAAAATCAGTGGACAAAAAAAAAAGAGACCAATCGCTTATGACTTGTCACTGAATCAGGTTAATTAAAGGGGATCATCGTCATTGCGGAGATGCATCTACCCGCATGATACATCACAGGATGCAATGGCCTGCTCTGCAGGGGATAAATTTATTGGGTAGGTAATCTACTCGGTGGTTAGACAGCGCGGGGGCTCAATAACCGTCTGGGGAAAAACCAGCCTTCTCAATCAATACCCAATTATTACAATCCGATCATCGTTACTATTATAAGCTGCACTTGCGGTTGCCTCGAAACTTTGATTGCAACCATAATGCCGACGTATGTGGTGACATGTCTGTTATAGCCCCCGTATACTCAAACTTACACATTTTACTATTTTTGCTGGGTTATTGTTGAAATTGGTGGAGTTGTGGTGGTTGTGGTGGTTGAGGTGGTGGTGGTGTGTGTGAGCGTGCCCATCTGTCTCCACTGTTCCTGTTCCTCGCCTCCCCATCGCAAAGATAGCCGAAGTGCGAATCGCATGATTAGATAATCCCGAATCAGACATTATCGCTGCTGTATACGTAACCACATGATATCTCTGGCTGTATTCTGTTGCCTCATTGGAGAATGGTCATTATCAGAAGGTATTTTTTTTCTTTATTTTACTAAAATATTAATTTGTGGAACCACTAAACATTACCAAGCCCATCCGGTCAAACTTTCCAATTTTCCACTATTCTACTTTTCCAACCCTTTCACATCATTGGACTTTACCTTGCTTCCAGTATGTTGCGGTTTGGATTCTGCGTGCGTTCTATTGTTTCGCGTTACAGTGTTGAGCAATTTGACCTATCATCTGCTCAGTAATCTGAGACTTATCAATAGAGAAAATAATTTTTTGGCTATTGTGGCACAAATTATCATAAGCTACATTGTAAACTATAGTGGTTGTTAGTCGCCATGACCGCTCATTCTATTTTGGACACTTTTTGTGTCGTGGACAGTGAATGTGAACAAAGTGGGTCCTTTCATGTATTGCGGCTGGGTCCTTGGATTCATGTCTTATGACTTAAACATTGAAATACTATGGAACATCATCTTTGACACTGAACACTGAAATAATACAGGTTACATTATATTTTTGCATTATTCACATTTATTACTACTAAATTTTACATCTAGCATTGGATCCTATCTTTTGATTAATTGCTGCAAACTAAAAATTACATGTAGTACTAACTGTTATAATAATACATTTTGGGGGTCTATATATATATGGCACGTGACCGGTAACTTATTAGTACGGTGGTAGTTAGCAAAAAGGTGCTTGGCTGGGACCTAGAACCCAAGTCCATTCATAGCTGCTACGTTCACATACTCCCTGGGAATTATACCAGGTATCTATTATCGGTTCGGGCTCGGACTTATCGGAAATTTCTTGTTCCTGCAGTCATGATGACTACCAACTTTTAGGGGTTTCCTCTATACCGGCCCCTCAAATCAAAAGATAAAAGACATTCTTAACATATTATCACCGGGACCGATACCTCCGGACCGTTTCCCAGGGCCACCTGTGGCTAGGGGGTAGTCCGAGATCTTTTGTGTTTGCTCTGATCTGTAATCTTATCGAGCCTAGACTTTTGATGGAGATCCGTTTCGATTTTGTAATAATATGATCTAAATCTTCAGTATTGTAAAGTTCCCCATTTTCTTTAAATTCTTTGATAATAAGTTCCCTTTTTGAAAATAATTACTGAAGTGATTCTTCAGTTGTTGTTCATCTTTCATGATGATATAAATAAAATGATTTAAAGTTGTAATTATTTTGTTATAATTCACATAATGATACATTTGATTTGTGGGGTAGTCATCTTAATTAAAGAAACAATATGAGTCTTTTTAATAATTAAAAGACGATTCGCTAGTTCTTTGATGAAAGCTTAAGACAACTTGTCGGTTAAATTATTCAATTGATACATCCATGGACTTCATCTCCAGAATATTACCAGCTGATTTTCAATTGGAGATTTATGTTAATTATCAGACTTGAAGCATGATCCTTCATAATTGACCTCTAATTCTTCTTGCTAATTGAATATCTCTCTTCATGATAGTCACTCTCTTTGCATGCAATGCACATAAGTTGGTGTCTTCCAACAAGTGAATCAAGAAAGCTTCACAGGACTCTTGCAAAGCCAAAATGGCATTTGATTGCCAACGGATACCATAGTCCACACCAATATAGTTTGTTGAAATCTCTTTAATCAATCTGGCAAAGGGAAGCTTCCGAATCAAAAGGTCAGTAGACTTTTGATATTGTCTTATTTCACGAATCGCTAAAGTACCTGGATGATAACGACGCTTTCTGATAGTTGATATGGTTGATGGGGTTGGGTCTCCCGGTATATTTCGGTAAAGACCAGTCTCACGACCACGAGGATTGGTTATACGAGGCATTATGAGCTGCTTGTACTGTTAATTGAACCTCTTTTGACTTGTAACACTTGGTAGACCCCTTATCATTTTTCATCTATTTGAGGGCGGGTAACAATATAATGCGCAGAGGTGGCTGGCTAACATTTTGGGTGCAAAGCGGTGACTGGGGAAACAAAATGCAACGTAGCCTACAGTACACTGAGACCATACGAGTATGGATCATACTCCGGGATAATACTATTGGTTGGAAATCAAGATCTATTGTTGTTGCATGACATATAAGGAACTACAGGTACATTTATTGTATAGACAAGGTTACCAAATATCTACATGCGGTTTGGCCGTTGGTGATTCGGACTGTGATTTTTTTAGGTAGTAGTCAATTGTTCTAATGTGAAAAAAAAAAAAAAAATTACCTAGTCAAATTGTTTGCCAAACAAGTAATTGGTATATTAATAAAGAGAATTGTTGGATGTAGTATTTTCAGGTTATTTTTATGATTAATAGGTAAAAGTTTTTCTCATTGAAAATACTGAAATCTTTGTGAGAAATTGTTCTTTCTTATGATTTATGCATTGTATGATTGTCGGGAATATGATGTACATAACGTTACATTTTCGAAGCTAAAGTAATAAGAAAGTTGTAGTTATGCAAACATATAAAAGGTTTATTTTTATAAAAATATTCGGATAGTATGGAAGCACATGAAAATTATAACAATCTATTAAATTCACTCAATCATCTTTTGATAATGGAATATTTCTTTCGATTGTAAATTTAATAATAGAAATTTTTCATCAAGATCATATTTCAAAATGAGCCAGTCAAATCATTTTCGCTTCACTAAAAAAGTAGAAAGATTTCAAAAATCACTTGTTGATCATATAGATAAAAGTAATAATGTAAGAATTATTGCAAGGCTGTCACTCCGAAAATTCATCTAACTTGATGATCATCCATTCCTGAAAATCGAAATTGACATAAAGGTGCAAGAAAAAGAATAGCTAAGACTTTGGGGAAAGCAAGGCAAACTGTTCTCAGTCAATTAGCCTGTAGCTACTTAGAAAAGGGAACCTAATTCATAATTTTTTCTATAAATTTAGCTTTTTAGGGCAGCATTAGGAATATTAAACTCTAGAAAATAAGAGGGCTTTGGCCGTCACCGAAATTTGGACGCGTATAAAACATGCCAACTTGGGCGTGTGGCGCAGTTGGTAGCGCGTTCGCTTCGCACGCGAAAGGCCTCCGGTTCGACTCCGGACTCGTCCAAAAAGCCTTTTTTTACGCACCTTTAGTATTTATTCCCTTTTCGTACATAGGGATACTTAAATAGGAAGAACAACAACAGTTACCACAGTGAATTATGCCAGCGAAACTTCCAATACTGAAGCCTTTGGCCATAATCCTCGGTACACGCCCAAACTTATGTGGTCCGGCATCTATGGAGGTGACCGCCCATCCCGAATTCCAACCATAGTCCCACAATATTCAAGAAAATCCATGTTATGTTTGGAAGTTCTTGGTTGTGAACCAAGTGTTTACACGTGATGGATGTCATTGAATTCGTTTCATTCTTTGCTATGGTAGTAGATTAATGATGGGGTTTCTATAAGCTTACACATTTGTGAGAAAACAACTCTAACTAATGACTCGATTAATATGTTAATCGTCAACGCAGTTTCTTTAAAAAAGTTGTAATGGTCCCACTTCACTATCTCCTTACGGCTGTTAAATAACATTAAGGCATTAGGAGAGACGTGGCTGGTGGTCGTGTCCCCCACTTCTCTAAATTTTTCAGTGCCCCCTAACGTAGAAAACTCGGGTTGTGTGCAGGCCCCTATTTCCCCATTCCTAAAATGGACGACTTCAAGGGTTAGCAAGCGTGACGTTGACTACCAATTATAATCCATTCTATAATAGTCTTACTATCTCTAAACATCCTCTGGACTTCATCCCTGTTGCCATTGATATTAAAGGTGTTAATTTATTCCATAGTTTGTTGATTGAGCTCACTTAATTCCCCCATTTGTTAAATACACGGCTCAATTCCAGTTTTTTGTTGCTGTTAGTGAGGGTAGTTTCAATTCAAAACCAATTCAATTCAAGTTTTGACGACTTTCATTCATCATCAACTGTTTTAGGTCCAGGAAAGACCAATATAATTACTTAATCAGTTATACTTAAACCATTGACGATATCAATCGTTGATTTTATTTAGTATTAACCAAAGGACTCATATTGACAATTAATTTTTTTTTCTATTAGACTAATTTCATCTATTTCAGAAACCATAAAACCATGTCCCGTTCGTCTTACCAACACACTGGTAAGCCATTATCCCAACAGGCTTTGTACCAACAAAAGTTAAGACAAGGTATTTATACCCTGCCTAGTACTGCTTCCATTGGTGTCAATTCAAGTGCTTCCGATGCTGCCGCTTTATTGGCAGCTTCAGCTGACTTGACCGTCAAACCATCTTATGAAAGGGTCGAAGCCATTGAAGCCCATCAAGCTGCCTTGGCCGCCAAGAAGGGAAACATTACCGCTTGGACTAGAGACCATACCGATGCTTACGCCGATGCTGCCGCTGCTAGTGCAAGATCTCCAAGTTTGACTTCTAACCCTCCTTCCACTGGTGCCAATGGTACCGGTGTTCCAGCTTATAAGGGAAGTGCTATCTACAAGACTGCCACTGCTAATTCCACCAGTACCATGACTAGTAGAACCGACCCAGAAAGAGATGTTTCCAGAAGTGGTTTGGTTACCAAAAATTCAGCTACTAAGCTTAATATTGACAAAATCAACACTTTAGCTACTAAGAACTCCACCAAGTCTTTAAACTCTAGATTCAACCCAGAAGCTGATTATCGTTCTGGTCTTAAGGTGGCGTCTCGTACTGAATACTTAAACCAAGATGAAGAAGATTTAGCTGCTAGCGGTGCTGCTGCTTCTTTGAAACATGGTGGAGGTTACAGTGACCAATACGCTGCTCAAAAGAGATCTCAAACTTTCTCTGCTGTTGACGTTGTCGATGCTACTTTGTTGGCTGCTGCCAACTCCAAGGCTCAAGAAAGATTACAAAGTATCAACTCTTCTTCTAGTAAGGATTTCAAGGCTCAAGCTCAAGCTTATGCTAGTGCTTTAGCTCTTGCCCAAAAGAGAGGTGAAGAAAGACTTAAGAATACCCAAACCGGTGTTATTAACTTGGGTGGTGGATTGACCATGTTACAAAGTGAATTGGACAAACTTGCATCTGTTATTGTGCAGCCAGTTTTAAGTGACATTGACACTAAGGCTGGTGCTAAGAGAGATGCTGATAAGGCTCAAAGAGAGAAGTATAATGAATTATTAGGATTGCACAAGGAAGCTAAGAGAAAGGAAATTCAAGAACAAAGTAAACTTAAGGCTGATCAAGAATTGGCTAAGCAACAAAGACTCAGAGATCATGAAACCCGTAAGACTGAAGAAGATGAAAAGTACGTTCAACATCAAACCGAAAGAAATGCTGAAGTTGAAGCTAGTAACACTGAATTCTCTGAATTACAAAAGCAACACGCTACTGAAAGAGAAGAACTTTTGGCTGAAAAGCAAGCTAACCAAGACCGTATTGATTCTGAAGAAGCTGAATTGGTTGGTGGACGTAAGACTGAGTTAGATGAATTACAAGCTGAAAAGGATGAACTTTTGAGACCAACTTTAGAAGAATTAGAAGAAGAAAACTCTAAATTAAAGGATTTGACTGATGCTAGAGATCAAGTTGCTGAAGAAGTCAGTGGTGCTGAAAAGTTGAACGAAGAAAGTGAAGCCAAGGTTGCTGAATTAACTGAAAAATTAGAAACCACTAGAGCAGAAATCGAAAAGTACACCAAGGACTTAGAAGAAGCAACTGCTAAGGAAGAAGAAACCAACACTCAAGTTGCTGAATTAAAGACTTCTTCTGCTAAGCAAATTCAAGAAAATGATGACCTTGAAAAGGATCTTGACAATCAAGTTGGTGACTTAGAAAAAGAAAAGGAAAAGCATTTAGCTGACAAGGAATCTCACAAGGCAGATATCTTGAAGGAAATCGATGAAAGAGTTAAGGATGAACATAAGATTAATGAAGAATTACCTCCTCACTTAAGATCTGATATTGACGAACATAAGTTGAGAGATACTGGTTCTTTGTTCTCTGTTGAAGCTCCTGAACCAAAGAAGGCTGCTGCCCCAGAAATTGAAACCAATGCTACTGCTCAACCAAATGTTCCAATTGGATCTCAACCACCAAAGCGTAGTGCTACTGCTATTGCTGCTGCCAACCAAACCCACACCATCCTTAAAAAGAGAGCTAACTTGAAGAGATTCAGTAACTTCTTCAAGAGCTCTAAAGATAAGCCAGAAGCTGCTGCTGCCACTGCCACCACCAAGACTGCTGCTCCAGCTAAGGCTCAAACTGTCGCTGCTAAGCCTGTTTCTAAACCAGTTGAAGTTCAAAAGACTAGTGCCAAGGCTGATTCTATCGCTAGCACTGGTGTCTACGATGATGAGCTTTCATTAGGAAATAACAATGCTAACAAGGGCGGATTATTCAAGGAAGAGATCTAAGTTTCATTCAACTTTTAGAGTGAATTGTCCATGATCCGTTATCACTTTATTTTTGTTCATTTCATGTACTTTCCATCGCTTCGTGAAGTATTTTTTTGTTTACCTTATGTATTACTTTTTCTTTAATATAATTGACTGATATTGAAAGTTAGTAGACCTAGTTTCTGGGATATACCTAATAACACTTTTAGTTTAAACTTGCTTCTTGTGGTTATAATAAGATCTATATACGCATTTTAAGTGATCCTAAAAGTATTCATGATGAATTTGATTACATCAAGCAAACCTCAACTTAGCTCACAACAAAAGATATTTCAGCCAACTAAATACCGAATTATTCGACTTAGACATTTATTTTGTTTTTAGAAATTATCTGATAGAATAAATGAAGTATTAAAATTCAAAAAGAATGTTTCATTGAAGTAGGAAGAAAAATTATTATAGTAGTGCTTGTAGTAAAAGTGTTGTTTAGCATACATGAACTTTGCAATTATCTATTTTCAGCATTAGCAATATTGACTGTTTAAATTGTCACTCAATAGGCTTTGTCTAAGTAGTGAATATAAAATTAGTAGTCTGTCTATCCACTTCAACTCTATTCTCTTCCTTCGCACGACCTGATATCCGAGTCTCAACCTTCAGTACAAATTATCAAAAGAAGTCCACGCAGAGGATCCCTTACAAATAACTCTAGAATGACCGAAACAACCACTTTGAGAAAGCTTCTCTCGGACTATAACTTCAAGGTCGCCAATGCATCCGATGAGTACCTTTCCCGCCGGAAGAAACAAATGGTGTTGTTCTTGACCTCGGCTGCTGCCACCATTTTCGCTTCTAGATTTGCTTACAAGTCCACCATTTCCCGTCAATATGTCCCTACATTATTCCAAGGAAACCATGCTCCACCTTTAAGTTACAATTTTACCACTGATGCTGCTGTTGCAGTTGGAACAGGAACTTTACTTTGTGGATCAGTCTCATCTATGTTAATCTTTGGAGGATGTTGGATCATCGACGTTTCCAGTTTCAAAGAGTTTGGATGGAGAATGAAGACCATAATGGGTGGTTACGAAAAGGAAAAGGAATTGAGTGAGCTTCCTATGGATGAAGAAAGTTCCTTAATTCAAGATAATTTAGTGGATATAATTGAAGGAAGATACGACTGGGACGAAGAAGAAGAAGTTCCACAAAAGGCATAAGGATTAATAAATTAAAAAATAGGGAGAAACAAAAGACAAAGATAGATGAATAAACTACAATATGTTGGCTTTTTTATCTGGTTCTAATCGGTTTTTCATAGCTCTCAGTCGGTAAATTTTAGTGGAATGGTTGTTACTTTTCATTATCTCTGAAAAAAATATCACTAACACAATTAGTGCGAATAAAATGCAACAAAACCTGTTCGAAATAAGAACAGTTTTTGGTTCTACCCCTTAGCCTATTTATTATTGTTTGGGGTCTTGAAATACTTTACTTAAATAACTTGTACATATCTAATAAATCAATTTTAACGATCAAAAGATGGCAATTTTTCGTAATTTCAAACCAAATGGTGCTTATTGCCTTGTAATCTAGTTATACGATGTCAATTGATACATATTTGACGTTATTGGGATCAAAAATTAAAAAAGAATGAGCGGTACGGGAATCGAACCCGTGACACCTGCTTGGAAGGCAGATATGTTAACCACTACACCAACCGCCCGTATGTGGTAAGAGTTTTTGTGAAATTATTGTTCCAAATAGTGCATGGACGTGCAGAAAGTTACCCCATAAACTATCAATAAATTTAGCAGTTAAATATTTAAAATCAGCCAAGCAGATACTTTTTTATCCAAGCTTTACATTGATACTATTTCGGCTTTTCAATTGAAACTGTTCCTGTCTAATTATAGCATCTATACTTATAGTGGAAGTTGTGTCACGTGATTTTCGTTTCAGCCAAGTCACGCGCTGGAGGCTATTCACCAACTGTCTTGAACCAGGACTGATAAAGGGTTAACAAAGACCAACTCATTAATCAGGATCGACATCACAGATCCTTCGAATCATCAATCACACGCCCACCGTTTAGATCCGACTGCGTTTTTACCAATTGGCTTTGAAATTCACATCCATCAAACTCAACAATGCCACGCTTAGAAGAATGGGAGATTAAGAAGTACTGGGAGATTTTCCAAGGGTTAAAGCCTGAAAACAATAAATTGACAGGAGAGAAAGTGTCACCAGTTTTAAAGAATTCAAGACTTCAAGATTCACAATTATCTCAAATTTGGGAGCTTTCTGACATTGATAATGATGGAAAATTAGACTTTGAAGAATTCTGTATTACTATGAGATTGATCTTTGATTTAGTCAATGGTTCCATCACCAGCATACCCAATGAATTACCAGGATGGTTGATTCCTGGATCTAAATCTCATTTGATCCAAGCAAACCGTGCCGTTAACGGAAATGCTAACGTAGATACAAGTTATGATGATGATGGTGAAGATGGTTTGAGTGACGATTTTGATTGGTATATTTCCCCAACTGATAAAGCTACTTATGAGACCATCTACAACTCTAATAGCGATTCTTATGGTAGGGTCAGATTTGAGTCATTGGACTCTTTATACAAAACATTATCCAAAGTTCCATCAAGTGACATTTCATCAGCATGGAACTTGGTTAACCCAAAATCATTCGAAACCATTGATAAGGATCAAGTTTTAGTGTTTTTACATATTTTAAATCAAAGAGAAAACGGGAAGAGAGTGCCAAGAGGTGTCCCAGCATCATTGAGAGCTACTTTTTCTAAAGAAGTTCCAAGTTACGATTTAAATGCAAACTCAAACTTCAAACCAGCTCCAAAGTATGAAGCACCTTCTGGTACTAAGAAATTTGCCAGTAATTACTTATCTAAAATCGGACAAAATACCAATGAAAAAGGTACTGATTTTTCTGCTACTGAAGGTACTGATTGGGAAGAAGTAAGATTAAGAAGAGAATTGACTGATTTAGAGAATTTACTTGAAAAGGTTGAGAAGGGTTCAAAAAATTATGATGAAGAAAACCAAAAAAATTCTATGATAAAGTATGAATTTGAACAATTATTAAAATATAAAGAAGGCTTGGTGGAAAAGTCGAAAAATAGTGTTAATGATAAAGGCTTGGATGACGTTAAAACAGATATAGAATTGATTGAAACTCAAGTATCTACTCTTGAAGGGTTCTTAAATCAAAAGAACCAAGAATTGGCTCAACTTAATGAACAAATACGGAGTATGAGGGCCTAAAGACGATATTGAATAAATATTTGTTTTCTTTTTCAAAAAAAAAAAAGAACTTGATTAACTGAAATCAAAGGATTTATAAATTATATTGATTCAGTGATTAAAAATTTAAATAGGATCGATTGATTAGATTGGGTCTACAAATTTTCTGGCGATCATCTATTGATCAATTAATACTATATAAAAATGCATGAAAAGATGAAAATTCATGAGAATTGGAGATGTAGAAGTCAAACATTATTGTTTGATTGGTATTTTGTACTAAGAGCTTTTAGGTTAATTGTTCTCCTTAATCATCCTAATCACCTAAATAGAGTTTTATATTAAGTGCAAAATTACTTCTTTTCTGGGTTTTCTTGTTCTGGTTCTGGTTCTGGGGTTGGTAACTTGAATGATTCTGGAGTGAAATCCTTACCTTCACCAACTTGTTCCCAAACAGAAGAACCAACGGTGAAATTTCTCCATGCTTGAGTCAATTCTAATGGTTCGTAAACGACTCTCTTCTTTTCTTCATCATATCTGACTTCAGTGTAACCGGTGGTTGGGAAATCCTTTCTCAATGGGTGACCTTCGAAACCATAATCAGTCATGATTCTTCTTAAATCTGGGTGACCTTCGAAGAAGACACCGAATAAATCGTAAGTTTCTCTTTCGAACCAGTTAGCACCTTGGAAAAGTGGAACAATAGATGGAACAGAGCTGGTTTCACTGGCGTAAGTCTTGACTCTAATTCTGGAGTTGTGACGGACAGACAATAAGTTATAAACAACATCGAATCTGTTAGTTCTGGATGGATAATCAGCAGCAGTAACATCAACAGCAGACTTGAATTGAGCGGAGGTATGGTTCTTCAAGAAAATCATGGTTGGTCTGAGGGCAGATGGAGCCACGTAAATAGTTAATTCATCCTTCCAAACAGAGAATTGTTGAATATATTTTGGCATACAAGCCATGATGTATTTACCGAATTTATGCAATTCTTCAATTTGAACCTTGTATTGTTCTGCTGGGTTAACTAAAGGAACGTGAACATCGGAAGGTTGTCTTCTTGGTAATTCATTCAAGTTTGGTAAATCTTCTGGGAAAACATCCTTGTTGGTCTTTTGGGAGACGAATGATGAGGATTGGAAACCACGAACGGTGTTTTGAAGAGTTCTGATTCTGAGAGCTCTGGAAGCAGTTCTGGAGATCATATTGATATTAATTCTGGTTGGTTTGTTTTGTTTTGTTTTTCTTCTAGTGAGCTTCTATAAGGCCAGATTAATTCCAAATGGACTGTTTAAGTTTCCTATGTATAAAATGTCACTTATGACCCTGTCCTTCGCTATCAAACTGTGATGGCTATGATTTTACTCTCACTTTCTAACTAGGTTAGTGCACGAGCCAGATGGTGCGTATTAAAATTTGTTCAACGTCAATTGGTTGGCTGTGTCGTGCGCAAACCGGGACCTTTCAAGTTTCAAGTGTGTGTTACTGTAACTTTTCACTAAAGTTTTTTTTCAGCCGACTGTACATTTTTCCCTGTCTTTGGTTTCGCGCACTTCGATACAGAAAAAAAAAAGATGGGGGAGAAACCAAGTAGCAAAGTGGGGGGAAGGGACCAAAGATTTTCTCTCCTCGCTTGAGGGGCCCACAGTATAATTAGAAAAAGAAAAAAAGGTTAAACCTCTAACGATAATAGAAAAACATGCATTTTGAAATTTGCACAAAACATAAACTTTTACCCTGGAAAAAACACGTCTCTTTAAAAAAAAATTCGGTAGTATATATATAGAACATGCAGGTTCAGTATATCATTTAAACTTTGCTCACTTCCATCTTTTATAACCACCGATATCTTATCGATAATTATTGGGTGTGTTAGCCAATCTTTTTCTTGGTTTTTTTTTTTTTTTTAAAGAATGTAGATCCTTGATTTTAGTGCATCTGATCTGATCCTTCCGATTTAATTCATCCCTTGGTCGTCATCGTATAATATTAATATTAATAATAGGTGAGGCGGAAAATACAGTGTTAAGGTTCACCTCGTTAGCCTGTTTCGGATACCTCACATGTAATTTGGAGCGTGGTTCCTTACCTTGGCGACACCTGGAGATTACCTAAATCGGACGATCATCTCAACGTCTTAGTTTTGGGCCGTATCGGGTCACCTTGGCACGTGATCTAGTCAACCCATTAACTGAACCTTTCATCTCTCACCCGGCTTCTAACCCTAGCGAAGCTTTTATTTCACCTTCTCTGTCCAAATCGTTGAAAGTGATAGAAACGAAGGGTTAATTTTTTTGTATCTATTTTAATACTCTTCATCGACGCCATTCGAGAACCAAAATCTTTATAATTCACTTGGTTCTTAATAGCTTAAGATGATGGAGGAATACGATACAGAGAAACGTCTGGACCTGAAAAAACGTCAAAGAAGAAGTTATAGTTGTGGTTCATGTAAACTTCTTAAAATCAAATGTGATCTTCAGATTCCATGCTCTTCATGTGTTAAATTCAAACGTACTGATAAATGTTTGGAACATCCTCCAAGACCCCCATCTCAAGAAGAGATGACAAGGATTCAGGAGCGTAAACAACGTACCAAAAAGAAGAATAAACTTGAAAACATTGCCGAAAGTGATTCTTTCTCCCAGAATGGTCCTCAAAATAATTTAAAACCAACCACTATACCTTCTGTAACGCCATCACCAATCCAAGGACTCAATACTCCTAATAATTTAAGAACTCAATTAATTAATAATGTATCAAATGGAACTATTGGTAAACCTAATCCTATAGGAATAAATGATCATCGCATATCACAACCTCCTTCGGCAGATTTCTTACAAAATGCTAGTCCTTTACCTGCAATCCAACTTAATCCAGATTCGCAATACATTCAATATCAGCAACCAGCGCCACCAATACCTCCAGGGCCCCATTTGACATCACAAATACCTTCAATGATTCATTCTCCCATGAATTCAATCCCATCTCAAGCACCTCCTCCTCCAAACCATTCTCAATTACACGGTCAAATACCCCCTAAAATGCCTGCAGTTCCAGGACAAGCAATGTTCCATCCATATCAACAACTTAATACACCACCTTTAAACCTGAACTTGCATCCTTCGCCTCAGTTAAACCAGTATATTACCACAAGATCAACCCCATCATCAACTATGACTACTCCTATCAATGGTAATGGTTATCCAACCCATTCACCTATGCAGATTGCAACTCCACGTGATACTAGTCCTAAATCGATACAGGCATACTGGACCAATCTATTTACTGAGTATCCTAACTTGGGATCTATAGACACTCAATTAAAAGAGGATGAAAAGGAAAGAGTGGAAATCACTATGATAGAATTAGGAAGAATAAAGCGTTTACTTCCTAACTCGTTTAGCATTGTTACTGATTTGTATAATTTACATCTTCAAGCAGAGAACAAGCATATTTCTTCCTTAATTGACCATAGAATTATATTATCTCAGTATGAAGATGTTTACAATAAAATTATATCGATCAATGAGCAAGATATTTGCAAGAGCTTAACATTCAATTTGATTGAAATGAGAATCATTACTTTGTTCTTCTTGGTATTTCCAAACGGGTTATTATTTGATACTAAAGGAATGAACAATTTTATCATGGAAGCATCAATTTTCAAGCCAAATTCTGATCTCATTGATGAATGGATAAAGTTATCGAGATTTTTAAGGTCTAAAATATTAAGATATGAAACAATCACTGATATATTATACCTTATGGATTGGTACTTCTTGATCAAGAGTTTTTACACCTATAATAATCAAATTATCGATAGTTACTTGGAATTTAATAACTTGTTGAATTATGTGGTTTTAAATAACAAATTTGTGGAATTAATTGAAGATCCCGAAAAAGATTCACCTGTTCCACAAAACGACTTACCTCTGACTGCTTTTACACCAAAAGGAGTCAATATTCTGGAGTACCCTACATCAATAGAATTCAAAATTTTGGCCAGATATTGGATGCAAATTAGAATAGTGGAAATTGATTTTTCATTCTTTCAATTTAAAGGCTCAATGTTGTCATCACCTCAATTGAAGAGTAGTATTTTACCTCATAAAAAATTGCTTCATTTCCTTTATGGAGATGATTTACAGGTTGTTACGAATAAGGTCTTACGATATGACATGGCATTATGGGGTCAATACTATAGACGGGATCTTCAAAATGTTTCTAGGACCCACATTATTCGAAGATATCTTTATTTATATGCCAATGTCATGGGATTGTTAGCTGATGATCTTGATAAGGTGGCCAAAAAATTTTTTAAGACGCTGGCGTCTCCCACAAGTGAAGAAATATCTTCTTATATTTTTGAGGAGAATGATCTTGATTTACTTGTAATGAATCAGCACACTATAAGCTTATTTGTAAGATGGTTGAGTTTTATTCGTGTTGAAGCAGGATATTTCCCTTCATTGCGGTATGCTTCTTATTTCACATCTATGGTGAATCTTTTCAATCATTTTACATTAATTGATAAACTTATAGCTGGAAAGTATAATGGATCTCGTGATTTGCTTACAGAGTTGCTGACAAAATACTCTTACAGTTCATTGAAACCATTTTATAACTGTATGATATATCAATCGATATTTTTGGTTGTGTATCAGTCATTTATGATAGGAAACAGAAAATTCAGATTAAAATTAGATTCAACTTACGAGAAAGTAAGAGATCAATATCATTATATGGTAGAAAGATTCAATGGAAGTGGTGCATTAGCTAAGTTGCATCAAGCGGTTTATTTTGCTAGAACTATGGAGTTTGTGAAAGATACTTCCAGATATTTAAAGGAAAATGAAACACGTAGCTCTTCACCACTGGAGTTGATGAGCTGGTTCGAAAAAAGTGTTAGAGGAGAAAATTGGGAAGTATTGATTAATTTGTATTATGGGTCATCGGATATGTTGGTAGGATACGCAGAGAAAGTTTGGGACTTTTTTGAATATTTAGAAATTACTGATGATGAGAATAAGCCAATGGAAATAACTCCTACAATTGAGCTCAATCAAGAAATGATTGAAAATACTAGCCGCATGCTTAGTGGGTACAATTTTGATACTAATGTGGTTGAATCATACATTAAGCACGTTGTTCCTCAAGAGGAATGAGTCTATTCATCATTATGTCGGTTTTATTCTAATTGTGCGGGGTCTTGATTAATGGTACAATTTTTGAACTTTGGAAGTTCAAGTGAATTTTTATTAGATGATCTTATGACCTCATAATCATACATGTTCACCCTCTTGATGGTTATGACAATAGAACTAGGCTGAGTTAGTCATAAGGCGTTCTTGGTGAAGGTATGCTTAAGATCTCAATATGAGGACGTGATCTGCATTTTTTTTTTGATGCAGTGGTCATTTACACATGTATAGCATAAGACGGGTTTATGTGTCTAAGTATAATAATTAATATCAGTAACTCATTTATGTAAGGAACGATTACATCAACATTAGATCATACTTGATAGGGGAAAGAATTAATGTGTATTATATCTGGTCATTATTAAACTACCTGGGGTAAAGAACTAAAAATAAAAAAAAAAATATTTTTCAACCATAACCTGTCAACTTGAACAAACATAATCTCTAATAAGAAATATTCGGTGATGTTGGCGGTGATATAGTGAACTGAAACCTTTATTTCTTTTACCTTGTCATGCTTAAAGACAATTCACATCAATTTTGAATTGACCAATGGCACTGTTGTAAAAAAAACTGATGATGTAAAAATTACTGGTGCAATTTGTACTACTACTTTCATCTATACGGCGTCATCTGCCTGTACATACTTGTGAATGGTACTGTAATAGGTGGTTTGGTCAAATAATTTTACATGTTAGGCTCTTACAATCCGCACTTTACTCCACAAAAAAACTACCACTTTGACATATTGTGAAAGACAGAAATATGCTGAATGGGTTGCTGCAAAATTGTAGAGAATTATGTGAGGCTAGCCAAAGAATTATGTTGAGATGAGAGGATCTAAATATTAATATGAATGGTAGACTCTGTTTAAAGGTTTTAAGAATGTAGAGGAATAGGAGCTTGTTGAGCTATTAGTAGAAGTTGCTAGACTTAATCACCTCACCTCACCTCACCTCACCTCATTCGAATGATGATGATGATGATGATGATGATAAGGCAAATCTGAACTCCGAATGTGTAGATGACCCCTTTTTGAAAGATTAAGTTACAGAGATTCAAAACTTCGGCATTTGAGGAGTGGAGAAAATAGAAAGCATTTTTTTATGTAGACAGCTCGTAAGTCAGATAAGAGAAAGACAATAGAACCCGTTGGACTCAATAATACGAGTAGGGTAACAAAATAGGATCAATTAGACCACATAGAGAATCCAAGTAAAATCATGACTCGTCACTGCGGCCAGTGGGGAAACGAGTGGGGTTCATGGGTCCAAAAAAATAATCGCAGATCTAATAAGCCATCATCACTAATCTAGACATATTAACGAAATTCATTGAGAATCGTGGGCTCAAAGCCATCGCCTATCTTTTAAAACCATCTCCTTCGATGGCTGAGATATGAATTAAATAACAGGTCTAGACAATTCATACCACTGTTCATTTATTTATTTACATATATGAAAATTGCACAAGAACCCTGTTGAAGAATAACTGATCAAGTCTATGGTCTTCGCCCTTAATCACGTCCTAGTACAGTTTTTAGCCAAGCAATCAACAATTAAAGTCTTGGTGTGCGACATTGTCCTCGGCTGTGTGTAGGCCAAAATATATCCGATATTTTCTTAGACTAGCCCCCTGTTCGTAATTCATGACCTAGTAACCCCTGGACTACTCTAGAATAACCTGTCACTGCAGATGATTGACTGTGCCTTCCTAATGATCGCTGCTGTATAGAGGTGGCAGAAAAAAAAAATGTTACTATATTTAATCTCAGAAAAAGCCTGGAATTATATGCTCATATCTACAGCCGCTTATTGCTCCTGTTTCATTTCACTAAGCCAATTTATTATTTTATTATCGATTCGTTAGGTGGTTTTTTTTTCTGCATATATTTGAAGCATTGTCACTTGGTTTGTCCTCAAATTTTTGATATTGCATAGACGACATTTTTATAAAAGCAGATTACTACGCTTAACTTACAATTAAATATCAACCACCAAATTAAGTATTTTTCATCATTGATTAGATGAAGCTCCTGTTATTACTGTTGGCCGCTGTTGTATCAGCCCAAGGGTTACAATTAGACTTTGGTGTCTATCGTGGTAATGATAGAAATAGTATGAAGAAGAATGTTGATGCCAGACCTAGATTAGTCAAAAGAGATGGTCTGGTCACTATGGAAGTGGAAAATAGAAAGACTTACTATATGGTTCAATTAGGGATGGGTGAAAATAAAGATGAAGTTGGTGTTTTAGTCGATACCGGTTCATCCGACTTATGGGTTATGTCTCATGACTTAACTTGTAACGTTCCAAGCTATTATAAGAGAGAAGACCAATTCGCCAATTTCTTAGCAAGAAGAAAAGATGAAAACGAAGAACAAGATGATGATGATGATGAACAAGAAGCTGCTTCTCCAACCTTAAAAGACACACCTTCTCCTGTCGAAGATAAAGCTGAATTCTTCCTGACTATTTTTATCACCGATGGTGTGTTCCCATCTGATTTCCCATTCGATTCTTTGGTATCCGGTGCTGGTGGTTTCCCAAGTGGTTTCCAAAGTGCTACTGCTGCTGGAGGGTCTGCTAACTCAGGTGCTGCAGGTTTTGGTGGTGGTAGTGGTGGTGAAGAACCAGTCTCTGGTACTGATGAATGTACCCAGTATGGTTCTTTTAACACTGGTAAATCAGAATCCTTCAAGCGTAACAACACTGCTCCAGAATTCGAAATTCAATATGCTGATGACACTTATGCTATTGGTATTTGGGGCCATGATGATATTACTATTGGTAATACCACTGTTAAAGATCTTTCATTTGCTATTGCCAACGATACTTCTTCTGATGTGGGTGTCCTTGGTATTGGATTACCGGGTCTTGAAACTACTTACTCCAATGCCAGAAGAGGTGCTAGTTACCAATATGAAAACTTACCTCTTAAATTGAAAAATCAAGGTTTAATTAAGAAAAATGCTTACTCCATTTACTTGGGAGATGTTAACTCAAAATCAGGAAGCATTTTGTTTGGTGCTGTCGATCACGCCAAATACAAAGGCAACTTAACAACTGTTCCTATCATCAATACCCAAAAAAGTATGGGTTATGATTCGCCAATTCGTATTGAAGTGGTGATGGATGGTCTTACTCTTGAAGCAAAAAAGCAAACCACTATCACTTCAAACAAATACTCTGCTGTTTTAGATACTGGATCTACTTTGTCATATTTCCCAAGACAATTACTTGCTAATTTGGCTCGTACTCTTGGTGCTCTGTACAATTCAAACTATGGTGTTTATATCATGGATTGCGTCAGTGATGATTCTGTTGTTCTTACTTACAGTTTCAGCGGTCAAAAAATTGAAGTTCCTTTGAGCAGTCTCTTACTTCCACTCAGCAGATCTCAATGTTACCTTGGTATTCTGTCTCAAAGGGACAATTTTCTCCTTCTCGGTGATAACTTTATTAGAAATGCTTATTTGGTCTTTGACTTGGATGATTTGGAGGTGTCCATGGCGCAAGTTAAATACACTTCTGATACTGATATCGAAGAAATCGAATCAACTATTCCAAATGCTACTTCTGCAGCTGACTACTCTGCGACTGATATTTCTAATGTTCAAGAATCTTCTTTTACTGGAGCTACTCAAACTAACTTGGGTAGTATGAGTTCAGGAAACAGTGGTAGTAGTAGTGATGGTGGAAGATCTGAGATTAATGGTGGTTCTAAGCCTCAACTTTACATTGGGGTCTTGATTGGTGCCATTGGTTTGGTAATGATGTTTTAATGTTTACACCTCTATATATAAAACGATATTAATAAAAGATATTCATGACGTCATATGTACTGCACGAAACAGATCACACGAGTGAGTGAGCGTGTCATTTCCTCCTTCTTTTACACGTGATTAGTAATAAAAGTTACTTGTGATCAAGAAAAGGTCTAACTTTATAAACGTGCACAGAATCAACAGATCCAAAGGGGGTAATTCCAAAGAACATTCTATCCAATACGGAGTCAGCATTTCTCGGGAAGCGTGACACAAAATCTTCTTTTAGAATCTAGTGTGTCTTTTTTTGGGCATCATACACTGCATATCTTTGGATTTGATGCTTACAAACACAAATAGCTTTTGAGTACCTGATTCTAATACAGTTTGATTTAGCATTTAATTACTCTTTCTTCATCTATTTTCTATCAGTTAAAATAAGTCCGATAATAGAATTTGCTAAACGAATATGAATAATCAAGATCGTGATAATACAGAAACAAATAATTCTGGTGGCGATACTCCACCAACAGATAGACCAAATGAGGAATCCAATACGAATAACAATCAATCAAATACATCTAGTGAACAAAATCCGGAACAACGGCGTCATAGAACTGAAGCAGGCATTTTTGAAAGATTTATGGATAACTTTTTAGGGATACATAGAGCTCAGCGTCGAGCTACTAGCAGAACCCGAGAAGGAACTAGTGAACCAGGGGCCCTGAATTTACCCCAAACACTGAGAACTTCCCAGCCACGTTCACACTTGGGAAGATTCGTTCAATCTGCGTCTGAAACACTGAATAATCTGCCTTCTGAAGATTCCCCATCCGGCACCACGGATCCTAATGCCCCCGCTGGTGCCACTGCATCAGGTGCTGAATTTGACGATAGGGCTATTATTATTACTGTGAATTATGTATTTTCTGATGAGAATAATCCACAAGATCAGAACAGAACAGGATCTCTTATTATGTCACTTCCTAATAATTCTTCCAATAGGGACCCTAGAGTAATTCAAGAATTTATCAGGTTGGCAACACAAATGGCATATTCAAGCATAATTAATGGTTTACATAAGGAAAAGGGTGTCACATTAAGTAAGTTTAAGTCATTCCCACCTGTAAAAGAAGAGGATTTACCTGAAAGCCATACTTGCTCTATTTGTTTCGAAAAATTCGAAACATTAAAGCCTGAACCTGAAGAAACTAAATCTGACAGTGAAGTGCCTACTAAGAAGAGAAGGACAGCTACTGGACTGGTACCTACTGCCAGTCTGGAAAACGAAAGAAGCTCTTCCAGTGAAGAAAGTTCAGAGCCTAAATACTTGGTTGACTATCAAGGTAATTTCGATCATACTGCAGTTCAAATGCCATGTAAACATATTTTCGGAAAGGATTGTCTTTTTGAATGGCTTAAACTGCATACCACATGCCCATTGTGTAGAAGCTCCGTTGCTGAACCTTCAAACAACGAAAACAATGTTTCAAGCTTCACTATACCAGTAAATGGTTTGGATAACATAACTAATGGGAATTTTTTTGTGAACAACGAAGTCAGCCCAAGACCCGAAACAGATGGTGTTAGAAGAATATTAAGATCTGGTACAGGTATTTCCGAAATTCATAATGGTGAAAATACAGCTCTTTCTAATATCTTCAGGTACCTCAGAAGACAAAGAACAGAGGGTCCTAATGCCCAACAAGAGCCACTTTTCCCTGTTGGTTTATCAAGTAGAAGAACTGCTTCAGGAATTGAAACAAGAAGCACACAAGATCCTACTGATGAAGTATTAGATTTCATGAATTTACGAAGCTTGGTTGACGACAATAATGGAAGTACCACAACTACTGCCTCAACTGCCACCCCTGCGGCACACACTAGTACTGAAACAAGTAACAATGCTGCAAACACCAATGCCGAAGAGGATTCTACTCCAACTAACAATAACACTGATGCAAATGATAGAGATGATTGAATTTTTCTTTAATTTTAACCATGTCTTATATAGATTTTGGCGAATTGATCGATTATTGGGTGATTTATAGATCGCTTGTGAGTTATTCTGGTGTTTTTATAGATCTGGTAATGAATGTACATGATTTTAAAAATTTTTACAGAATTTGTTGTTCTGCATTTGCCTTTCAGAAACAATTCTATTAACTCTTGTATTATCTGTATATATATAATTATTATTTCCTGGTTATCTCTTTTCACATCTACCCAAAGAATTTGGCGTACTTTGCCTTCTCTGCCTTTTTCTTTGTTTCCAAAGCATCTTGACTTAGAATTAAACTTTTTTCGATAGCTTTGTCATCTGGTAAAAGTTCATGTGCAACCGTGAAATCTTCTAAAGCTTTTTCATACTTCTTCATCTCTAATAAAGAGTTTCCTCTTCTGAAGTGACCCTTTGCTTTTTCCGTGGTGGTCAATCCATCACTTTCCAATAAGTAAACAGAATAATCATAAGATCTTTGATATTGACCCAATTTGAAAGTAACAAGAGCCAAGTTCAGATATAACTTCTTTTTTAAATCGTAGTACTTTGCATACCATTCTGGTTCTTGATCTTGGTCAGGAATAAATTCCATTACATATCTGAGTGCCTTTCTGTATTTGAAGAAGGAATCTTGCAAATTACCTGCTTTAAATAATAAACTTCCGCTTTCTTTCATTTTAGAAGATGCATTGAAAACTGATTCAGATGATTCCTTATCAATAGTGGTATCATCATCTGGATATTCTTCATAAATGTCCCCGCCGATTGGATCATAACTGGCATTGAAAATTGGAATATCCATTTTTTCATTCCATTCACCACATTCTTTAATACGAACAATGTTGGTCGACACTGGAATGTTTTCTTTGGTGGTAGCTACTCTCTCCACCTCTCTAATAACTGACTTTCCATGAATTGCTTTACCGAAGACTGAATGTTTACCATTCAAATGTGGTTGAGGGTAAGTTGTAATGAAGAACTGTGAGCCATTACTATCAGTCTCTCCAGAGTGTGCCATACAGAGTTTGAATGGCTCATCCAATGGTTCCAGGAGGTTTTCGCTTTCGAATAATTTATTAGAATTTATGGTTGAAATATTTCCCTTACCAAGCTCAGGGTGTGGATATTTATCAGATGGTTCTCTTCCATAAGTGATATCACCAGCCTGAATAACAAAATTTTTGAGAACTCTGTGGAATACTGTATGTTTATAGGATATGACATTGTCTTCTGATGAGAAGCCTTTACATAAATTCAAGAAATTTTCCACCAGTTTTGGAGCTAAGTCATCATAAAGTTCGAGAACGATTCTTCCAACATCCTTTTCATCAATAGTGATGTCCAAATATGCCTTTGGTCTAACTAACTCCACTTTCATTTTGATTAATGAATGTGAATAATTCAGAATCTATCAGGATCTTTGAAAAATGGATCTGATTACATAATCAAATTGATGGACCTGTCATTAGAATCCAATCGGTATTGCCATAAAAATTTGAGCTGATACCATTTAGATGTCTTTTTTTTTTTCTATCCGTAGTTTTTCCTAATGAGTTATTTCATTACTTCTGGAATTACTTACGATGAACGTTTCAAATGAATACCATTTACTAAGTTTATATTATTGTGTGTTCTGATGATTTTAAAAAAATTACAAAAATTGACAAAAAATCTTGAAGTCAAAACAAAATAGCGATAGTTGATGACATTAACATCTTTTACTAAATTTCATATCAGATACAAACCAAGCACTTCTTTTCGTCACTCGACCTGTTTGACTTCTTCATTTTTGTAGTTGCAAAAAATCGTGTTCTTACCAAATATAGTTGCTGCTCATAATAAGATCCACCATTGAGATTCTATATATTGCAGCATGTTAGTCAGATCAATCCGGAAGTATTCATATCAAGCGCAGATACATAATTCTGTCGAGAACGTGAGCACTCTTTTAGAGAGGAATGATCGATCCTCGTACATTTTGGCTCAATACATTCCAGAGCCTGCAAGAAATGCCTTTTTGGCCATACGAGCATTCAACTTGGAAGTCAATAAGATCCACGATGGACCAGGAAGTGGTACAGGGGGACTGAGTGCTAATCCCATGGGAGTATCGACTTCAGATTTAAAATTTAAATTTTGGAGTGATTCTATTAGCAAAATATTTACAGATGAGTCCGAAAAAGATTTGGGAGAACCAATTGCTGTACTTTTAAGAGATGCCTTGAAAAATAACTTGAATTTGGATGTATCTTACTTCCATCAATTCCTTCAGACCCGTCGTCATTTCTTGCGTAATCCAACCTTTAGAACTGTGGAAGATATTGCATCTTATGGAGAAGGAACATATTCTCAATTAAATTATTTAACCCAGGGTCTTTTACTTTCCCCTTCAATTCTGCCTTCTGCAATCAGTTTGTTAGAGCATTCTCCAAGTATTCAATCACATGTCAGTGACATTGCTGCTCATATTGGACAAGCTACTGCAATTAGTTCTATGATATTGGGTTTCAAGTATTATGCATCTACTCGTAATCAAGTTACTCTTCCAATTGACTTAATGACTAAGCACGAAATATCACAAGAAGATTTATTGAGAATTGCCCAAGGTCATATCAAGGATGAAGAACAAGCAAGGTTCATTAAAGATCAATTGAAAAATGTTGTATTTGAAACAGCTATTACTGCAAATGATCATATTCTTAGTGCAAGAGATAAATTATCAAAGACTAGAGAGGCCATTCTTGAAGTCGTTAGTAAAAACAAGCAAGATGATTTATTACAAAAGCATTCCAAGAAATGGAAAAAAAATATCCCAGACATCATTTTCACCCCATTTATGGTTGCCATTCCTTCCACATTATATTTACAAAAGCTTGAAAAGTATGATTTTGATGTTTTTAATCCTAGGTTAGAGCAAAAGGAATGGAGATTACCCTGGAATTCATTCAAGAGTTACTACCAAAGAAAAATATAGTCTGACAAAATCAAAATTGTATATAGTAATTTAATGTCACTAATGTATCCCTATATGTATTTAATTGGATCTTCCTTGTAAACTGGATCGCACTATATGAATCCAACTAGATCGCGTATGAATAGATCCAGGTCGTGCTCAGACCAAAGTCGTCGGTATTGTAAAACACCGTGTTGTTCAAATATAACCTTAACTAGCTACAGACTTGTTGAACGTATTGGCCAATTTATAGATTGTGGTCACCATATCTTTCGAATCTTACAGGTTTATTATAAGACTCATTTAGATTTGGTTTCTCGGGCTTTGATATTCTTTTCATCGATATCCTTTTCAGCAATATTCCAACATTTTTTGATCCAAGGCCAATCAAACAGAGGTTACAATTCGATAGAGTGGAATAAAGGGACTTCAAGTGATAACCCGCCTAATAGACATATTTAAGATCCCTAATCACGTTTACTAGACATTTGTTAGAAGTTTACAAATCTGATGGCAGCTGTTTCCAGATCGCCAACCAGTTTTGGTAAGATTGATATAAATGAACCAACTGAAATCTATGAGAATGTGGGTATTGATCCAATCACTCTCATGATCAACGAATGTATGATTCTTTCTTCTGCAATGAGAAAGATGTCTCGTTGGTCTCAAAGTGGAGTAGCAGCAATTCTCGGAGGAGGAGACATATTTGGTGAAGACGAATCATTGACTCACAGTTTTGGATTATCATCCAACGTATCAAACAATGGATCAAGGCCGTCAAATGATAATCCTCTCCTCTCAAGTTTTTTACAACTCAGAGCAATTTTAACAGATGCTAGTGATTTGTATGAAATCGATAGTTTGACATTATTACAACCATTTTTGTTAGCCATTAAATCATCCTCCACTTCTGGTCATATTACTTCCTTAGCATTGAACTCAATTTCTAAATTTTTGAAGTATGGAATCATTTGTACAAAATCTAAAAACCTACAAAGTACTTTAATCCAGATCAGTTCTTCCTTGACTCATTGTCGTTTTGAAGCAGCAGATCAAAACTCTGATGATGCAGTCCTTCTCAAAGTTTTACGTTTGCTTGAAGAAATCATTGAATCTCCTTTATCAGACTTGTTACCTAATGAAGTAGTATCTGAAGTAATTCAAACATGTTTATCTTTAGCGTGTAACAAGAAGAGAAACGAGGTGTTAAGAAGAGCCGCAGAAATGGCAATGATTTCTATTACATTTAAAATCTTTACTAAATTGAGGTATCTTAAACAAGAATCCAAGAATGACGATTTGCAAACTAATTTCAATGACACTCAGTTACCAGAGGATATTATAGGAGGAACTGATAAAGACCAATCTAAATTTGGTACTCCAGTTCCTGAATTACAACCATCTAAAGATAATGAAGATAACTCAGAAGAATCAACAGATATCGAAAAGGAAAATCGTATCGTCAAAGAGTCAGAAATTTCTAAGATTGATTTTGAAGATCCGTATGACATAGTATGCATCAACGAATTCTTAGGAATATTAATTTCTATGATCTCTCCAACTAATCAATATCAACATATGGAAAGCACTCGTGTTTTTGCCTTAAATTTGATTAATACTGCCATTGAAGTTTCTGGAAAAGAAATTCCGAAACATCCATCATTATTGAGTTTAGTTTCTGATCCAATTTCCAAACATATTGTTCAGATTATTACTACTACTGATTCTCCTGCATTATTACAAGCATCGTTGCAATTATTTTCAACTATGGCAGTTATGTTGAGATCACATTTGAAATCTCAGATTGAGCTTACTATGATTTTGATTTGCCAATCGATTTTGCCAGCTACTCCAAATCTTAAGAACACAGATAATTTGAAAAATGCAAACATTTCTAACAGAAGCCCATTGTCCAAAGAAATGTTGATTGAGTCATTATCATTGTTATGGACAAGATCCCCTTCTTTCTTCACCAATTTATTTATTGACTACGATTGTGATTTTGAAAAGTCTGATTTGGCCGTTAACACTCTCGAGTTTTTGGCCAAACTTTCTTTGTCAGAGTCTGCAAGTATCACAACAGAAAATGTTCCCCCAATTTGCTTAGAAAGTATCTTGTTATTCATTAGTGGGGTCAACGATAGAATTAAAAGCTTGAAGCAGGACTTGAATGACTTACCAGTTCCTAAATTGATTGAAAACAAAGAGAAAAAGAATTCTTTTATCAAATGTGCCGAATTATTAAATGATAAACCTAAGGAAGGTATTAAAGCCTTACAACAATATGGCTTTATTAAAGATGCCAATGACATAGATGAATTGGCATACTTCTTTTTTACAAAATCAGGAAGATTAAACAAAAAAGTTTTGGGTGAATTTTTAGCTAAACCTTCCAATATTGAGATATTAAGAAGTTTCATCAAATTGTTTGAATTTCAAGATTTAAGAGTAGACGAAGCTTTGAGAATCATGTTAAAGAGCTTTAGACTTCCAGGTGAATCCCAGCAAATTGAAAGAATTGTTGAACTCTTTGCCGAGAGATATGTTGAATGTCAAAAAGAAAGTGATGAAAAATTAGAAAAGAATGAGCAAAAAGACGAAAAGGTAGAACAAGAAGAAGATCAAGAAATCGTTCAAAGAGTTCCAGATCAAGAGCCAGTCCGTCCAGATAGAGATTCTGTCTTTGTCTTATCATACTCTATCATTTTGTTGAACACTGATTTACACAACCCTCAAGTTAAAAAGCAAATGATGTTGGATGATTACAAGAGAAATCTTCGTGGAGTTTACAATGGTAAAGATTTCCCTGAATGGTATCTTTCTAAAATCTACTCTTCTATCCGTGATAAAGAAATTATTATGCCTGAAGAGCATCATGGAACTGATAAGTGGTTTGATGATACTTGGAATAATTTGATCTCTACTCAGGCATTAAATTCACCAACACAAGAAGTATATACTTTGCCTGAATTGTGCCAATTTGATAAAGTTTTGTTCGAGTCAATAGTGGAAGTATTGGTTTCTACCTTAATCAATGTGTTTAAGGAAGCCTCAGATGATCATATAATCACCAGGTTAATGTCTTCCATCGATAAGTGTGCTAATATTTGTTTATACTATAATTTGAGTGGATCGATTGATAGACTTATTGGTGCATTAGCTGATCTTACAACTTTGACTTCATCTGGAACTTCTGCAAAGTTAGCTGCTTCTCCCTCTAATGATGATTTACGTGACGAAATACCAATTACTGAAATTAAATTGGAGAAGAAACAACAGACAATTACTATTAGTGAAATGTCTGTCTGGTTTGGTAGAGATTTCAAGGCACAGTTATCAATTGTGGTTCTTTTCAGATTAATTAAAAAGAATGATTGTAAGGTCTCACCATCTTGGAACAAGATCATTGAAATTATCTTAAAATTGTATGAGAATGGTTTACTAGAATCCAATTTGTTCACTGAATTCCAGAAAAAAATCAAATTAGCGCCTTTAGCAAAGGTTAAACCACGTTTTATTATTAATAAGGTTAAACCTGTCAATTCTTCAGGTATTCTTTCAAGTTTCTCTTCCTTCTTGAAGGGTTATTCAGACCAACCACCCGAACCAACTGATCAGGAAATAGAATCCACTTTATCTACCATCGATTGTATAAAGTCAATCAATATTCCAGGAATCTTTGAAATCATATCCAGAGGACCAAGTGAAGATTTGAGTATTTTCGTTGAACTTTTATTGAAGGCCTTCCCAGAAGCCAATGAAGAAACGAAGAGATATTACGAAATTGAAACCTTGTTTCTTCTTGAAATATCAGTTTGTTTTGCATTATTAGCCAAGAATGAAGAGTTGACAAGAAATGTATTAAGAAAACTTGAACCAACTGAAATAACACCTAAGAACCAATTGCGATTAATCTCCTACAAACTTTTGTTATTCAGGCAATTAGGAAAGCAAGATTTAAATAGCTCAGAAAATAAGGAAGATGTTTCAACAATCTTAAATGTCATTAAGAGCCTTCTTCAATTTGAAAAGGATCTACTCACGAAACATGGAGCACAGGTGATTCAACCTTTACTTTCTTTGGTTGATCACGATAGTTTATTCTTCCCACATTTGATCAATGATGAAGATTACTGGAAGATTCTTAGATTCTTCGGCTCTATTCAAGTTTTGGCTTCAGACCTCCTTGATTTTGTGGAAGGAATGCTCAAAAATTCGCCTAAGGATATAACAACTAACAATTATATGTACGTCTTGGGATTATTGGATGAAATTTCTTCTTCAGGAGCAATTGGTTCTCATTTTGAACAAGAAAGTGATGCAAAGCGTACAAAGATTGAGGATCCATTTTATGACGATTTGATATCCTTGTCCAAGAAGTCTATCAGTTTAACTAATGATTTGTATTCTATTGTGAAGAGGGATGACTTTACCGGTAATGAATCTTCCTTTTCATTGATACAAGCATTGGCTCACCAATGCTATAATCCTTCACGTGAAATCAGAGCTTTTGCTTTAAACAACTTGCAAGTGCTTGTGTTGTCCGTAGAAGTTACTGAAGATTTGACACCTCATGGTATCTTTGAATATGGTTTATTTCCATTACTTTCCGAGCTTTCTAAGGTTGAGGTACTCCAAACTGATCCTAGAGGATTTATTAAGACACAATCGGAGACTCTTTCTTTAGTAAGCAAGGTGTTCTTGAAATTCAGTAATGAATTCAAAGATGAAGAGATGAACCACATTTGGTTGGGAATTTTGGATAATATTATTCTTTTCAATGGTAAGGGTAATAAACTTCCAAATGATCAAGTTACATTTAAAGAATCCGTGTCAGAACTTATTAAGAATATGGTCTTGGTATTACAGACCAACAAAATACTTGTTCCAGAAAAAGACAAAATATGGAGTGCTACTTGGGAAAAGATAGATAAGGTTTATCCTGAATTGCTGGAATCTTTACAGACTTCTGCTGAACATAAAAGTGAGGAGAAAATAGAAGAAAAAAAGGAAGAAGGTAAAGAAGAAAAAACAGAAGAAGAAACAGAAAATAAGGAGGAATATAAGGAAAATGATACAGAAGAAAAATCTGCATAAGAACACCTAGATAAATATTATCGTTCAACTCCATTCATATAATTAAATATACAACAAAGTTTAAAAAATATGTAGTTATCTGAACCATCTAATCACGTGATAAGATTCATCATCACAAAAATTTTCCAGATAAGGATTATACTTTTAAACAGTAGGAGACAAGATGGTCAATTCTAACACTTACACAGAACGTGCCAAGGTTCACACTTCCCCAGTTGCCCAAAGATTGTTCAATCTTATGGACACAAAAAAAACCAACTTGTGTGCCTCAGTTGATGTTAAAACTACTGCTGAATTCTTGGGCTTGATTGACAAGCTTGGTCCATACATTTGCTTGGTTAAGACTCATATTGATATCATTGACGATTTCTCCTATGAAAACACTATTGAACCATTGCTTGCATTGGCAAAGAAACACAACTTTATGATTTTTGAAGATCGTAAATTTGCAGACATAGGTAATACTGTAAAGTCTCAATATGCTGGAGGTGTCTACAAGATTGCCCAATGGTCCGATATAACCAATGCTCATGGAATCACTGGTGCTGGAATTGTTCAAGGTTTAAAGTCTGCTGCTAAAGAAACTACTGATGAGCCAAGAGGTTTATTGATGTTGGCAGAATTATCATCTAAGGGATCCTTAGCCTATGGTGAATATACCGAAAAAACTATCGATATTGCCAAGTCTGACAAGGAGTTTGTTATTGGATTCATTGCTCAAAGAGATATGGGTGGTGCTGATGAAGGATTTGACTGGATTGTCATGACCCCAGGTGTTGGGTTAGATGATAAAGGTGATGCTTTAGGTCAACAATACAGAACTGTAGATGAAGTAGTCTCTACTGGTACTGATGTTATTATTGTCGGTAGAGGTTTGTTTGGAAATGGAAGAGACCCAGAAGTCGAAGGTAAGAGATACAGAGATGCAGGTTGGAATGCTTACTTAAAGAAGGTCAACCAAAGTTTATAGATCGGGAAACCGAAGCAAATAATATTTAACTCGTAGAAGCGAGAATTCCTATAGTTCTACAACTCTTTAATTTCCTGTTAGAGTTTTACATGTAAATATCTTTATGTATTGTATATTAGAATGTCATACAATTTAGAATAAATAATTTTCAGTTCATTCCTTCATGATGTCAATACCTCATCATCGAAACTATCAGCTAGTTTTGTTCTCATAATTTCGAAAACCAAAAGTCCAACAGATGTTGCAGGAATGGTGGTTAATGCATTCCTTACAAAACCTTTATATGCAATGTTAAACCAAGTTGATTTTGATTTGTTCTTCATTCTCACAACTTGGTTAAAGGTATCAATGTAAGAATTATAATATAATTTGATGAATGGTCTTGTGTGTGTATGTGATGAATTGTATATATCGAGTGCTTCTAGTCTCGAAAGATGTATCTTTTGAATTTTTGTTAAAGGATATTGAACTGCCAACAATGAAAATGCAGCAGAGGCACCAGCCAATAAAACAAATGATGATTTTAAAATCTTGGTCAGTCTAGTTTGTTCGAGACGGACTAACCTTTCATCCACTTGAGTATCAGAGTCGTCAGCCAAAAATGGAAGTTTATTTCGGATGCTTAATTTTATCTTTCTGTATGTTGTTATCATCCGATAGGTTAAATTATAACCTTGTGTTTTCACCACCTCGAAAGTAGAGAAATAGAATGCAAATCCAAGACTCTCCTTGATGAGTGAAAAACCGTAACCGGCAAATACACCCACCAATCCAATTTCTTTTAATTTACGTAAACCATAAATCCATAGATTTGGAAATTCTCCACTTAACATTTCTGCTGCTGTCAGTCTGGTATATATTGCATCAACAGGAGCTGCTGCTAGAGATTGAGCCACACCTGCTATGAAACCAGCTTTCCAAGTGTCAACTGGTGTATAATTAAAATCCTTTTTCGATTCTTTCGAACGTTTGCTGTCGAATTTATCTAATGCTGCCAAATAAGTACCGTATAGAATTAAACCTGTAGCTGAATTTGCAACTAAAGGAGGTAAAACTTTTTCGGGTATGAATTTCCAACCTTCTTTCTTTATCACATTCACAAGCATCCCGATTGATGAGTGGGTTCGTATACTGTAAGGTTTTTGATGTATGTTATCATGTTTCATTGCTAATTCTCGGACATATGCTAAGTAGTCAAACCTGGAAGGTCTGAACAATTTTACTGGAGTTCTGAGATACAAGGCTTGTAATTGGTATATTATTGCTCTAATTCCTGCAGTGGAAACAGTAACTTGTTGGTTCGAGTTCTTCGATTTTGAATGTTCATGGTCTGAAGATCGAGTCAAAGAGTCCAGGTATATAGGAGGTGAGCTGAATATTGATGTGGATGAATGTCGGCTCATTTGAAAGCCTGATATGTGAAATTATGACGGAATGGTTGTGATTGTATTTCAATCTATATCTTCTAATGTAGGTATTGATGAGATCTACTGCAATTCAGATGCCAATACCACGACTATTATGAGACTTATACTTCTATGGATCTCTAATGAGGTGAATACACTCTATAATACTGTGTATTTGTGTCTATCTAAGTGGTTGTGTGTATCTTTTTGCGTCTAAACCTCTTCGCCTCTTTGCCGCTTCTGATCAAGCGTTGTGCGCCTCACGTTCTCCAGTTAAAAGAGAAAGGTTGTTGCACTATCTAATACTAAAAGTAAACTTATTTCCATAGGTAGAAATGAATACAAGTGAAGCTTAGAGAGAAGAACTATCAATATTGATTTACGTAAGTTGAATCATATTAATAATTGATTGTGGTCTAAATAAGTTCACTTCCAATATTGTTCCAAAGTAACTATAGAGTACAAACTAAACACATTTTGGTACTACATAGATCCATCATAATATAATGTTTAATGACGAGTTAATCAAAATACTTGCTAAGTTTCACTAGCTTATTATACTAAAACTAATCTCTAAAATGTCTCATAGCTATTTCCGTCAAGTTCGTTTTTTTTTTTTTGCAATGAAATTTAAGTTTGCCAAAACTCATTCAAACAAAGTACTTACTTCATCCAAGAAATTGGTAAACAATTATTCTTCCTTATTATTATTCCTCACGGTAAAGTATAATTTCACTCTGTTTAAAATATCTTCTTGAATCTTCATCTATTAAGACCAATGACAAGTAAGTTCTGGTAGAGAATTTTTTATTAATATCCTTGTATGTTGGTATTAAATCGAAACCTCCTAAAAACAATCTTATTGGAATTGTTTCACCCTTTATTGGAGCTCCATCCATGATTTCGAAACGAATTAAAGTTTCGCTGTCAATAACTTGATTGGGTGAAACCCCAACTGTTTCTCTCTTAATAAGTGACAATTCCATATGCTTGATCTTCAACCGTACCAACAAGAAATATATTCTTCCAATAATCACATCCTTCAATGAGAACCTCGACTTCAGATATTCGAATTCAATATGCAAACAATCCTCAATTCCTACATCCATCTTAACTGTTGGTGTAGTTGTAGAAGGTGTTGTATGTGAATTCGTCACTTTTGAGTTGTTTGGAGGGTTTGATTGAGTAGCTGGGGGAGCCGAAGGTGGGCTAGTATATTGATACACCCATAATTCCTTCTCTCTTATAATATCAGAAGATGATTTTTTTGAGACATTGACTTTAATAAAGTATTTTAATCTTGCGTTCTTGCCTCTGTAACTTTCGTATTGTTTCTCCACATTTTTAAACTCAAATGGGTATGTTTCTTGGTGAGTTAGCTGTGCAGGTGCTGACAATTCTGTGGCTAACGATAAAAATTCAGATGTTACTAACCCATCTATATTTGTTTCTATAACACCTAACATCTGTACCTTTATTCCTTGGTGGTCTACTTTCTTTCCCTCTTTGGCTCTGATTATTACATTTCCCTTGACGGACTCACCATCCTTGTATATAGGCAATTTCTCTAACCTTCCTTGGGTATTCTTCACATCTACGTGCTTCCGACTATCTTCATTGTCCAATCTGATTTCAATATCTAATGATGACTTAAAAAAGATGGACATTGTTGTTGATATGGTGTATCAATTGATTTTGTTGTGTTGGTGTGGAGATTAGATCAAGTTTTAGACACTTCATATCTATTCAAGTACGACACAAAATATTGTGGTCACGTGATTCGATTATCAGATAATCTATATAGTCAGTGATGTTGCATTATGTACCCAAAAAAGTAGGCCCATAGTATGTTTTACCACTCTAACAGTCCAAATTGGCCTTTTCAATCTGTATTATTAATAAGTTGCCACAAATAATGATAATTTGAATTTTCGAGGAATGATGGAATCAAAGAAACTGGCATAACGTGACAATCAAGAATGAAACTCTAAGAATGGTATGAAGTTTGAAGCCAACAACTCTAAGAAGCACATACCCATTATGAAACCATGCTTTCTATTTTGCATTAGTTTCGATAATGCTAGGCAAGATGTAGATGATGTTTGTGTAACGCACGACCAAGTGAGGTTTTGGTGGCCCCTGTAGTTGAAAGAGTGGAGAATACTCTCAACCTATTAAAATCCCATTCAAACAAAGCACAAGCTGTATTTAGTAATAACAAAAGAGGTTCTAAAGATTTATATCGTTCAGATTCTATACTAATTCAACTATAAATTCCAATAAAATTGGAAATATAGATAGATCTACGAGAACTTGGCTAATAACCGAGTAACTGAAGAAAGTGGCTAATCGAATTAAGATACTGAATCTGAAGGCAGTATAACATCAATTATATTTGTTATTAACTAACGGAGTGAATTGAAGATAAATTGGGTCTTATGATGTATATGGATGAAATAGCACCAGATGTGGTAACTCCACATGATTTAAAAGCAAGTCAAGATGAACCATTAAAGCACTTAGATACCGTTATTGCATTATATGACTTTCCTGGAACTCAGACTTCTCATCTACCACTAAACTTAGGTGATACTATCTATGTCTTATCGAAGTCGGATACTGGCTGGTGGGATGGTGTTATTATTTCCAATAATGAGATACTGAGAGGATGGTTTCCTCATAACTATGTCCGTTCTGTCAACTATGTGCAACCGGTATTGAACAAGTTGAAAAGCAATAAAGAAATAGACTCCATTACTGCGGCGAATACTGCCGCTAATGTTTTAATTCCCTCGTTCACAAATTTACTTCAAAAGAACATAGTGGACTCAGAGAAGAATTCGCCCGCAAATGGGTCCAGAAAGAACTCTGTTGTGAGTTTTGCTAGCTCAGAGACAAGTATACCATCCGACTCTAAAGCTAATACATCTATAAATTCCTCTCAACAGTCAAGCACTCCATCTCAGCAATCAAATGCCACTGGTCAAAGATCTATTTCACAACTCCTCGAGCCTGTTGATAATAAAGATACTGAGTACACTGATGTTGAAGAAGCAGAGAGGTTGGTAGAGGAGTACAAGCAAAAATATAATAAAGTGGCAACTTGGATACCTAAATGTACTACTAGTGGGGACTCGATTTTCCATTGTGAAGCTTTAGACATATATTGTGAATCGATTCCATTTTTATCATTTGATGATGACTCAGCATTTCCTTCAAATCTTGATTTACCTTCCAGACAAGCATTGAATGACAAGCCGATAATAAAAATAGAGGGAGGAGCAAATAATAATGAAAATAATAACTTACTTGGTGCCAGATCAAATTCATCGTTCGATCCTTTGAAAAGAGAATCAAATGCATCTTCAGTCTCCCAAAGTTCAGGAACTTCTTCTCGTCACCAATTCACTCAACCATTTTTTGCTACAGATAACCTTTTTTACAAACATCCCTCTGATTTAACAAAGTGGAGTGAAGTAAGAGAAAAATTTCTCTATTTATTAGATTTATCCTTCAAAGCGTTGAAAGACCATAATAAGCTGTTGTTCAGTACACATTTTTTCAAATTGCACAAAATGATATCATTGGTGTTTTCAGCCTCAAGATTAGCTCAGGATGATTTTATAAATACAAAGTATGAAAGGTCAATAAGGAGGAAATTGAAGAAAATAGCAGGTTCGTTCGCACAAATCTATATCAATGGAATTTTGCATTTAAGTATTATGCATTATTCTTCAGCAAATTCAGAAGAGCAATTATTTAGTATGGACATTACCAAATTAAATAAATCCACTGGAAGCAGCGGTATGCTCGATTCTGCAGGTTCATCATTGTCAACAATAAGACAGAATTCGGAAGATTATTTCGGTGCCAATAATAATTTGAACTCAATTCCTTCGAATTTACAAAAGCTTACTTTAAACGAAGATCAAGATTTTATCACTTATTTTCAACAAATTGAATATGAAGTTGAGAACCTCAGACATAATATGACCTCCTTGACAAAAATCTTTTTGAAATTGACTGCAAAGAAAAAAGTGCATCGTTCCGATTATGATGCATCAGATATGTCAGAAGATGAGGGTCAGGATCGATATGATTTGTTACCTCAAATGTATCCTAGATTTATTACTGATGAGTTTAATGGTGGAAATTGGTGTAATCCGTTTTTTAATTCCAGAAATTCGATTCTCAATGTGAGTGGGGACGATAAAAAGAATAGGTATCACTCCAAGGTTATTATTGATAGTCAGGCATATGATTCCATTCATCACTACACAGAGGAAATGACCACCCTAAGCCAAGAAACCCTCAGATATTTGGATCCGAACGTTCAACATTTATATTTTAATGATGCTCTTAAGGGAGAAAGAAACACTCAAATATTAAGATTGATTTACAAATACCTTAATCATGCAAGTTCTATGATTGATTTGATTGAATCTTTCGATTTCACTGTTTTTTGTTTGATCAAGAGGTACTCCTCTGATCAAGATGATCCAGAACTATTGAAACAGAACTTGGAGAAAAAAGACCTTGCAGATTTCACGGAATCATCAAACCCGTCAGGTCCTTTAACCTTCGACTATCCAGTTGTTTTAGATTTTTTCCAATTAAAACAACAATTTCATGATTTGATTTTGAAGATTATTATGGCTACACAGTCTCTTACACTTGAAGATCCTGAAGTTTTTAGAGGCCTTAAGGAAGAAGATCCTTTATTTTACAATCGTGATATACTTAAAATTCCAACAGAAAAAGCAGCATTGCTTCTTACAAATATATTGTCTGAACAACTTAATGAGTCCAAAGGTGATGCAATTTCCCTCAATCCAGATACATTGATGTCTGGTTACTTGGAAGATGGTGTTGCTTTCTTTGATGATGTTTTGTCAATTATAAGACAATTAATTGATGAAAGAGAAACCGTTCTAAATTATGCCACTAGAGTCATGCATGATGATTTCAATGTTCAATTATTAATGATTGAGAGAAACAATACCATTCTTTCTTCCAAGTCCGAGGAAGGAGATTCGTACTATAGTGGAGGACAAAAGAAGTCTACCGATATACCGTGGTATTTGGAAGGGGATGATGAATACGATCTACTTTTGGATATGAAAGGAAATATTAAGGGTGGAACTAAGGAAGCTTTGATTTCCCATTTAACACATCATGACTTGTTTGATTCTACATTCAACTCATCGTTTTTGCTCACTTTTGCATCAATTATGACTTTAGGTGAGTTAATTGGTTTGTTGATCAACAGATTCAACATCGAAGCACCTGAAGGTTTAAGTTATGAAGAATATAATACTTGGATTTCAAAGAAGCAAAATACTATTAGACTCAGAGTTATGAACATAATGAAGTTATTGGTCGAAAAGCACTGGTGTAACTCATACTATAATGAAACCCTCTTGAAGAAGTGGCTAGCCTTTGCTCAATCAAGTGGTGTTCAGAATTACACCGTGGGCAAACAGTTGGCCAATAATTTAGTGAAATTACTTAATGGTGAACAAGTCTGTTTTGAAAGGCAACCAATATTACCAAGTACAAAACCACCTGCCCCATTAACCAAGGGTTCGTTGATGAAGAAAATAAAGTTATTGGATATCGATTATATAGAACTTGCAAGACAGTTGACCTTAAGGGAGTTCAAGTTATATTCAAAAATCACCAAGTTTGCTTGTTTAGCCAAAGTTTGGGGTAAAAAGTCAGGGTTGAATGAAAGCATCGATCCAATCACAGCATTCATCAAATCATCTAATCAATTGACCAACTATGTTGCATACATGATCTTACGAAAAACTGAAACAAGGAAAAGAGTACAGGTTATAAGGTATTTTGTTCAAGTTGCTGAAAAATGTCGTCAATATAACAACTTCTCTTCCATGACCGCAATTATTTCTGCCTTATACTCGTCTCCAATCCACAGACTTAAGAAGACATGGAAGTTTCTTAATGCAGATGCATTAACTCAACTTCAGAATATGAATAAATTGATGAACTCATCTAGAAATTTCAATGAGTATCGTGATGTTTTAAAATTTGTGGGATCGGAACCTTGTGTTCCATTTTTTGGTGTTTATCTTAGTGATCTTACCTTCGTTTATCACGGTAACCCAGATTACTTAATGAACAGGACTAGAATGACAAATTTTGCAAAAAGAGCAAAAACTTGCGAGATTGTTACTGGCGTTGACAAGTTCAAAACTACTGCATTTAATTTTCAAGAAGTCCTGGAAATCCAAAAGTACCTTGACTCATGGTTTGATAAATGTCCTACAATTGAAGAACAGTACCCATTGTCATTAAATCTTGAGCCAAGGGAAGTTGTTCAGACCGCAAGTACTGGATCACATA
Organism: Suhomyces anneliseae; assembly: GCA_030568535.1. Taxonomy (NCBI): domain Eukaryota; kingdom Fungi; phylum Ascomycota; class Pichiomycetes; order Serinales; family Debaryomycetaceae; genus Suhomyces; species Suhomyces anneliseae. The sequence continues at coordinate 128,497 of JAJMGB010000036.1, forward strand.
ATAGTAAGTCTTCGATTAATAATAGTGGCTCAGGACATGGAAATCACAGTTTAACTCAACATATCAAAAACCAAAAGGTATCGAATACCTTAAGCAACTTTGCATTTAAAAGTTAATTAATTGCCTAACGGGATTTAATATATATGCATGTATATTTACTAAAATAATTGTTATAATAATTACTTACGTCTATCTTGTAGTTGAATTGCAATGAATTTCGATATAATAGTCCAATGCAAAGAATTAGAAACATATGAATTGAGACTTGCAATATTTGGTGAATTAAAAAAATTAGATTCATTCTTCTCAATAGTATTAAAAACAGAAATCTAACTAATGCAAAATGAGAATTGAAAAGTGGTATATTAATTGATGTCTGGATGGGTAAAAAGTCGTATGGGCCTCATGATAAATTGGGATGCTGTATTCGTTGTGTATCGTTTAAATTTTGTTCTCCGGCCTTTTAATTTTATTGAATTTGAGTTGGAAGTGAGGAATTGTAAATGTGTTATGGGGAACTGATGTTTGAATATCATCCACCAAGACCTCAAGTTCCTTTATCAAAGAAGCATCTTCCTGGAGTAACATATCATTAAGACAATCCAATATGTTGTTTAAATTCGTTTCTTGTTGGCCCAAGTGCCTGTGGAGCCTTACTGTCTTTGCCTGTTCAGCTCGAAGTTCACTTTCTGATAACCGAAATTGCTCCTTTGGATCATCTATTTTGGGTGGTGGTGGTCGTCTTAAGGGTTTATTTATATCTGTCCCTTTAGATATGCTTGCCTCTTTGAATATATTTCCCTCCTCAAATATGCTTCCCTCTTTAAAAATGTTTGTTGGTTTGGCGGTGTGAGCTGGTTTAGGTTTAGCTATGTTTGGCTGGACTATCTTCGTTTTAGAGGAGATAGTTTTAACTGTGCTCGGTTTTGCTATGGGTTTAACTATGTTTGATGTTTTATTTGAATTGGCTGTGTTTGATTCAGCAGCAAGCTTCTCAAAAAATTGTGCTTTACTAGACACTTTATAAGTTGAAGGTGAAGTTATAGCTGATGAGTTTGTTTCAATTGAATCAAATGTCTTAGAAGACAGTATGGTCAAGTTGGATTTGGTACTGTTGTTCCGTATGAATTCATGCTCTTCCTCAACTGATGTCAATGAAGTGGTCTCATATTGCTCTTCATCATATGTATCTATGGTTGAATCAAAGTCATTATCCAAAAATAAACTATCAAGTTGATTGAACAAATTCTGTCTGGACATTCCACCAACGAAGCCAATTGATTAACACAAGAAGATTGAAATTATTTGCTTTCCAGCTATTTGAAAGTTATAAAGATTTTGAATTTATTAGAAAGGATTTAGACAAACTGAGAAATCAATATGCCGATAGGTATCCTCAAACTTTAATTATAGTCGTCTGTTTTTAGGAGTTGTCGCGTAATGACTTTGCTTAAAACAATACTATCAAATACGCAGGATGCTTTAATAGATGGCTATTTACATAAAAATAGGTCGCGTCTATTGTTCCTTAATGGTTATAATTACACGGTCCACATGGAGAAGCATGAGGCTTTGTCGCGTCCTGTAACCCTTAATGTTAAAGAACCCGCGTCAAATAGGTTATGTGCTCCGACTCACACGTCTATTTTACAGCCTATTTTATAGTATATCACGTGTTGAAAAGTAAATAAGTACAACCTGAACATGTAATCATCCGCCTTGAATAGCCACTTTTGGATTGAACTTGGGAGGTAGACCATAATTTTCGTATTTTACGTATTATTTCCTACCATATGGACTGGCTAGGTCGTACATCTTATAACTTTCTCCAGCAGGATGAAATTTTAGAGGAAAAAATTCCACCCAAAATACGAAATGAAATATCCCTATAAAATGTTCTGTATTCTTACTCTCCAAGATTCGATTTTCCTGCGTCTCCTTAAACTAACAAAACGTAAGATTATACTAAAATTTTGACTAGAACTTTTTTATAGAAATTGCTGCGAAAAGTCATAATGCTATCAAGTAATAACGCCTTGGAGATCTCAGGCACTCTGAATCTACGGTGCATTTGAAATATATGGAAATGCCAGAGGTCTGTAGGAAGTTATCTTATATGCGTTGAATATTGAACAAAGCTATGTACATGTACAAACAATCCTTCCAAATCGTTGTTGCAACCTCAGTTCTCATTTTTTTTAAAAAATTGGTTTTGGACAACAAATTATAATATTTAACAAATTTACTCGATGATTATACTTAGCCTCGTCTGTCCTTATCGCTGATTCTGTAAGGGCCCCGTAGGAATTTCCGATGTGAAATTACCGCCTGTAGGTTATTATACTGATAGCTGATAACTGATAGCTGATACCAGATAGTGGATCGGACCCCCGCGGAGTCATAAACGTGACTCACACAGAAAGTCATATAAAATAAGTCAACGCACACACACGTTTTACTTTCCAATTGCAAATAAGTGTCATAAATCAACCAGGTGCAATTAAAACTCAAAGTAAAACCAATTAAATCCTATATAATATAATGACGACAACTCCAAAAACTATCTGTGTTTTCTGTGGTTCATCTTTCGGGTCCAAACCATCATTTGCTGAAAAGGCCACTGAGTTAGGAAAGGCATTAGCTGCAAGAAAATGGGGATTAGTTTATGGTGGAGGAACCACAGGAATAATGGGTACAGTTGCAAGGGCTTGTGCTACTAATGGTGGATACGTCCATGGAATTATTCCTGAAGCCTTGATTTCAAGAGAAAGAACAGATCAACCATCGAGTGACGATGTTAATGAGAAGATAAAGGAATCAATTGATAACCATGATGGTTCCAGTCCATTCCCTGATTCCAAAGAGTATGGAAAAACTACCCTAGTCAAAGACATGCATACCAGAAAACGCTTAATGGGAGAGGAAGCTGATGCGTTTGTTGCATTACCAGGTGGATATGGTACCTTAGAAGAATTAATGGAAGTGGTCACTTGGTTCCAGTTGAACATTCATAACAAGCCAATTGTGATTTTTAACACTGATGGATTTTATGATAACTTTTTGAAGTTCATCGATGATGCTATTTCCAATGAGTTTGTTAGTGCCAAAAATGGGGAAATTATAAAAGTTGCTAATACTGCTGAAGAAGTATTAGAAGCCATTGAGCAGTTCAAAATTCCAGAAGGTAGATTCAATTTGAAGTGGGATACTACTTAAAACCTCAACTCAGATTAATATCAATACAAGCCTAAAAAATAGTACAAATCTAGTAGTACAAATGTAGTTATAAATTTAAATTCATTTCTATGGGTACTCTATTAAATAACATAATTCAATGCAACCCCTACTATACTAAAAAACTAAAATATTAAGAAGATATAAAATGTAAGTCTATCACGTCTAAAACCAAGCTTAATCAATGTGGATTATATTCATCATCCAAATGTTCATCTTGAACATGGAATAAATCCTCGAATTCATCATCAGGAATTTGAACTTCTGAGAGATAACCAGTTGCAACATCGTAAATCATTCCCCAGACTTCAATTTGGCCATTCTTGAGGGCCATAGAGGCACTTGGATGTCTTTTCAAAGCTGTAACAGATGCTATAATATTAAGCTCAGCTAATTTTCTAGCTTTCTCCTTTGGGGTCAGGTTATATTCGTTTAATAATTTCAAGTTTGCAGCTCTTATATGTCTGATAGGGTTCAACCACAAGTCTAAGACACCTCCAATTTTCTTTGAGGATAGGGATGCCCAAACACCACCACAATCTGTATGACCACAGACGATAATTTTGCTAACCTTTAAAACATCCACAGCGAATTGTATAACACCTTGCGAAGAAATGTCATTAGCATTGACAATATTTGCAATGTTACGATGAACAAAAATCTCACCCGGTAATGTAGCCAAACATGACTCACCGGCTCTTGAATCAGAACATCCAATCCATAAGGTGTGTGGGGATTGACCTTTGGCATTTAAATCAAAAATTTGATTAGAATGATTGTGCTTCACTGAATCCACGAAATATTTATTATTATGCAAGTAATCTGCCATTGTAGATTCTTTTGATAAGGTGAAAGGGAAGTTTGAATGAGAAGCTTGCTTCTTGACAGGAGCAGTTTTTAAGGTTGAACCATTTTCTTCATCAGACTTCGTAAGATCAGTTTCGTGATCCTTTTCTAATTGATATTGTAAAATGTTTTCTCTACCCATCTTTGTATTACCACTATGAAATGTTTTAATATGTTGTCGGGCGACGCCGGCTATCTGACGATTAATTCCTATTTTCAATGAAGTCACTGTGTTCGACTTTATATACTTTTCTCTGTCAGCAATACTGGTATGATATATAACTCGTATACACTCCAGTCCAGATTTTTTGTTGGAAACTCTATTTTTAATTGGTCGCTATGACTCCTGAACAGCCATATATTGTTTTAAAAGTGTTATAGAAAGTCTAAAGACATTTCTCAACCAATTGAACTTCGTGGTGGTCTGTTCCGGACCCTGTGCATTCTTTTTTTATTTTGGGTTCGCCTTTTTTGCAGGTTATAAGTGATGTAATCTCTTAACTGTAAATCATCTAACACATCAAGATCTTATCTGCATTACACAAATTAAGTGGAAACTGAAGTTTTAAACTCTAAGGCTGCAAATATGAGCCAGTAGAGAAGATAAGCTTCACAGCCACTACATAATTTACTTAACAGTTCAGAAATTTTTTTGAGACACACAAACGATTCATATTCTGTCCGTCCAGAAAAGAGATATCTACTACTTGAAAGATAAGTTGTCCATCTCGCAGATAAGAACATGTGACCGCGATGACGTTATAAATCTTCTTATCCTCATCGTTTTAGAGGTCAAAAAAAGCCACATAAAAATCCAAAAACTAGATCAGAAACTGTAAGGCGGAAGACAATAGCCAAAATTTCCCTTTGTATTATGCTATTATTGTACTGTCAACATGTTTCACCTCTGAGTTTTTTTTGTATCAATTGTAAAACATGCCCACCTCAAGTTTGAACCTATGTTCTAGCTACCACACTTCTATAATCTAGAAGCTTTTCGACCGAAGCTACATATAGTCCACAACAAATGTTTCTATTGCAAAAAAAAATTGAGTTACAACGTGTTAATGCATCTCATTTTTGTTGGGATAAAAGGTACGTTTTCTTTTTTGACTTTTGACCTGTCAGGAGAATTTTTGATCAAAGTCACGTTATGTAGATCACGAGTGCTACGCGTAAAATATAACTACACGCTAAGAGTAGGATGATAGAGTTATAAAATGGACCTGACAAATGCTAGTGATGGATATGAATCTACACCTCCTACTGAAATAGACATCAGTGCTTTAATAAAAGAAGAAGAAGAAACTAAAACCAATGATTCAAAAGAACAAAGTGAGTTTAATGCCTTATCGAAGGATCATAAATTAGATAGATTGAACAATTTGATCCAAAAGTCTCAGATATATTCACAGATAATAGCTGACAATATATTGCAGAGTAGCTTATCATCGAAGCAATCAGTACCTTCCGAAAAAGATGTTCTGCTCCCAAACAAACCACCCAAGAAAAAGAGGAAAACAAAAAAGCAACAAGATATTACTTCAATGTTATCCACAAAAATTACGAAATCTACAAAAGAATCACGAGAAGCAATCGAATCTTCGCAAACATCATTTGCTACGCAGCCAAAAATGGTCACTGGAGGTACCATGAAAGATTATCAATTGGAAGGATTACAGTGGCTTATCACTCTCTATGAAAATGGTCTAAATGGAATACTAGCAGATGAAATGGGACTTGGAAAGACCCTACAATGTATCTCATTTTTGAGCTTTTTGAATGAAAAGGGAATAACTGGTCCTTTTTTGATTGTTGTACCACTATCTACATTAACAAATTGGGTTCTGGAATTTCAAAAATTCTCTCCGTTGATTAAAGTATTTAAATACAATGGATCCAAAAACGAAAGAAACGAGATCAGCCTAACGAATTTAATAAGCAAACACAAGACCAATGTAATTGTTACTTCCTATGAAATATCAATACGGGATTTCAAGAAACTCAATTCCATTAGATGGAATTATTTGATAGTTGATGAGGGTCACCGCCTTAAGAACAACGATAGCACCCTTATTAGATTCTTAAAACGCTTAGATGTCGCAAATAGGCTTCTTATAACAGGTACACCTTTGCAAAATAATTTAGATGAATTATGGTCATTGTTGAATTTTATTTTGCCAGATATTTTCCATGACTTAGAATTGTTCCAAAGATGGTTTAATTTTGATGAGTTGACAAATTTTGAAGAGAACGACATTGACGGAACAGATGAAGAGACAAAAAGAATCATAAAACTTAATATACAAGAAAACTTAGTTAAAAACTTACATACTATTTTGAAGCCATTTATTTTAAGAAGGCTTAAGAAAGATGTCATTCTGTCCTTACCACCCAAAAAAGAATATTTAATTCACATTCCGCTAACTCAGTTGCAAAAAAAATTATATAATGATGCTATTGAAGGTAAACTTTCAGGAGGTCTCCTTGAAATTTCCATTAAAGAATTCGTAAATTTCAACTATTCGAGTTTCTTCAAAAGTCAAAAAGATTTCGATAAAATCGATAAATTTCTCGACGATACTTCAAGAATCAAGAATGATCCTTCTCCAAAAGAAAGAGTGGTGAACTATAAAGAGGAAGATTCTGAGGATGAGTTTGATTCAGGTAATGAAGCTATTGATCGGAACGATGAAAAAGCTAAGTACATTAATTTATATGAAGAAAAAGACTTGAAGAAGATGAAATTGTCTTTAGCCAAGAAGCAAGATTTAATTTTAGAGCAATTGTATGCCAAAGTACTGAAAGATATTTCCAATCTTTCTTTGAAGAATTCAATGATGCAACTAAGAAATATATGCAACTCGCCATACATATACTATGAACCTTTCAATATCGAAAAGTTTACCGATCAAAATGAAGCAACTTTCATGCAACTTTTGTTTAAAAATTCTGCAAAAATTCAAGTTTTAGATCAATTATGTTCCAAGCTTTTAGCAAGTAACCATAAAATATTAATATTCTCCCAATTCACTAAACTATTAGATTTATTGCATGATTGGTTCAAATTCAAGTACGTTAATATTTCCAGATTAGATGGAAGTACCAATCAGACTGATAGAGACGAAGAAATCAGGCGATTTCATACCGATTCAGCAACTCAAGTTTTCTTATTATCTACAAGAGCTGGTGGTTTAGGGATCAATCTAACTTCTGCTGATACTGTCATTTTGTTTGACAATGACTGGAATCCTCAGATGGATTTGCAAGCAATAGATCGAGTGCATAGAATTGGCCAAACACAACCCGTGAAAGTTTTCAGGTTTGTAATCAGAGATTCTATAGAAGAGATCTTGATTAGTCGATCTTCATCCAAAAGGTTTTTAGAAAAACTTGTAATCCAAATGGGAGAATTCAAATTTCAAAGATTAAGAAAGATTATATCTGAACAAGAGAATCTGAATAGTTTGAATTTCAATGTGAAGGATTTAATGGAGCTTTCAAGACCTTCTTTTAAGAATGTAGAGGACATCAAGAACGAGGATCCCTCTTCCCTTATGTTTGACTTCAATTATGATTATGGCACTGGAACCTTGAATAATGAATTACCAAAATTGTTGACAGAATTAGAATTACAGGAACTATTGGATAGATCAGAAAAGTCTTACACTAGAATTGACGATGACAATTTCAAAAACATTTCTACCTATGAGACACTTAATAACATGGACAAGTGAATACTTGAAACTATTATCTAATTTTCAATTTCTAATAAATCGAGCTAAAATCTAAATAGAATCTAACAATTGAGAGGATTTCTGCCTCCACCTAAATGCATTCCAGACAGCACTGTAGCTCCACGTTAAATTGTCCGCTCCTTGCATATATCCATGGTATTTGTTGAACTGCTCAGACATATGACCTCGATTATCGACATGTCGCTTAATAACTTCCAAGAAAGAATCCGAATATCCGAAAAGATTATCCATCAAAGCTATAAAGGCAGGTGAGCCAAATTGAACAACGATCTCCGTTTGCACGTTATTCTCAATGCTTTCGATATCAACAAAATCCTTGAAGAAGTCCTTATTCTCATAGTTAATGACCACATTTTCCTGATTTTTGTTGAGCTTATAAATTAACTTATAGATAATCTCTGCTGCTGTGGCAGTTGATAAAAACCAAGGATTTCCTTCTGATGTTCCATGTCCATCATAAATATCTTCAGGGTATCTACCCAAAGCTACTCCTATACCACCAAAACCGATGGAGTTTCTATTTATCGGATAACGATATTTCATATCTGCTACCATAGCACTTAAAGTATTAAGGAGTTTTGCATCATCCACATCATGAGGAATGTCATAGTAATAATCGATGTCTGGATTATGAGAATGAATCGAACCTAACAAAATTGCTGAATCCAATCCAGTTCGTTTACCAGCCTTCATAAAAGCAGGAGATTCTACAATGTATGGTAGAGAGCTAGTCACAAATCCTGACTCAGTCTCAACAAACAGCTTCAATGCAGTGAAAGTACTTGTCAACTGATTTATAAATTGTGGGTCATCATTTAAAGCCTCTGCAATCTTTGCACCATCCCTGAGAGCTCGCAATTGAGTGATAGAGCCAAAGAAGTGATACGAATCAATTTCTTCCCAAAGGTCGAACCCATGTTTCTTCCAATTCCTAATTATATAAATAAGATCGGGTTTCACAATATTATGATAGATAAATTCTCTTGATTTCAAAAAGGGGTTAGTTATTTCTTTATCGTATTTGTTTAATATGTTGAAATAACTCAATATGGTAATAACCCGCAAACCTGGGCCATCTCGTTGAGGCCTACCCCAATTTTCATTGAATGCTTTATTATCGGTATGGAACTTCGGCTCTCCCAACCCAGATTTATTTTTATCATTAAACCTACCAGATTTGTTATTTGTCCTTTGGAGGTAAAAATTGTTTTCAATATATGACTCAACGATATTTTTTATCCTTTCCACTTGCTCAAAATTGCAATCATCAATATAATAAATTAATGATTTGATGGTCAAGGCTGCATCTCGTGTCCATTGATAAAAGTAGTCTGGATTATTCCTTGAGGGAGAGGCAATAACAGCGCCATTTACCACCTCATTTTCATCCAAATAATCACTAATTCCTCCAATATTATCGATGATACCTTGAAAGGAAACTTTTCTTTGTTCAATGACCCATGTCTCAAAATCCTTATCGCGAATATTATCTTTGTTTGTGCGAAACACCAAACCAAGTCTGAAGGGCAATGCCTTCCAAATTGAATAGTAAAAGTATTCATTCTCCACTATGACTAAGTTTGTGAGCCTTGAAGGTAAGTAAATTCCTTCTGTGAATCCAAACAAGACAAAAACAATGTGCAATAATATTAAAATTCTCATGTTTTATTGATCAAGGGTTGAAGCCATAGAAGGGTAGAAAGGTAAAGATAGCCTATTCCGATATGCTTGAGATGATATTTGAGTTGAACCAACTCAATTGAATGATAAACTAGAAGGAATTGGACGTGATTTATAAAATAACCTAAAATTGTGTTTAGTTAGCTATTGCTTTTACAAACATTAAGCTCAAATATTCCGAATGATCACAAATATATTTTTTTGCACCCCATAAAAAGGAATCCTCGGATCAATGTTTTTGCTGTCCAGGCAACCAAATAAATATTGGAACCTTATGTTGTTACATACAACCATATATGAATAAATGAATAAATAAATAAATATATATATATATATTCATATAGACTGTGTATCTCATATACGAAATGTGGAGCACCTTATGATTACATCAAATGCTACTACTAAGTTTGACTTCCTTGTTTGTACCATGATTTCATGAAAAGAAAATTTATAGCATTCAAAATTTGCTACACAATACTTACCCCACAGTTGTTTTTCCATTGGTTTTCGGTTGTATAGAGCTGTCAAAATATCTCCCCCACATAAAATTTGTAGATAATAATAACTCAACTTGTACTCGTATTTTATATGCAGTACAACAAATTATCAAGACCTGATAACCTCACAAACTACGCGATAAAAATATATCCCAACCAATTTTTACAGAAATGCAAAGTGAAGTCTTTCACCATAAGAAACTATTTTTTTTTAACTAACTGTCCAAATTAAAATTCAACTCATATCAAGCAATTGGACTCGAACAATAAAACGGACAAAAAAAAAAAAAAAAAAAAAAAAAAAAAAAAAAAAAAAAAATTAAAAAAAAAAAAAAAAAAAAAA